>JANHFN010008325.1:7944-19081 GCA_032468175.1 Toxicocalamus goodenoughensis
CTCTCCCAGGAACAGCCTTTGACTGCAGAGAATCAAGTCCAAAACATGGTCAACAAAAACTGTAACTATAAGTCCAAACAAGGCAAATATGAGGTAAATGGGTTTGGTTTGTCTTTTTGAATTACTGAGATAAAACCTGGAAGATTCAGGTTTTCCAGATGTGCCAGTATACTACTCTAATTAGAAGGAACTTTTGAGAAAATGCCTGTCTTGGAGTTTTTGGCTGCAGCTGGGTTTTTCTGGAATGCTGACACAGGGAACCACCAATTGGTTCAAAATTGAAAAAAGAGTTCAGTTGTATACAGTTGTTCTGTCTATTTAACTTATACGCAGAGCACATCATCAGAAAGACGGGGCTAGATGAATCACAAATTGGAATTAAGATTTCCGGGAGAAATATCAACAACCTCAGATACCTCAATCTCAACAACCCCTAATGGCAGAAAGTGAACAGGAACTAAAGAGCCTCTTGATGCGGGTGAAAGAGGAGAGTGCAAAAGTTGACTTGAGACTCAACATTAAGAAAACTAAGATCATGACATTTTGCCCTCTCAATTCTTGGCAAATAGACGGGGAAGAAATGGAGGTAGTGACAGATTTTATTTTCCTGGGCTCCAAGATGGGGACTACAGCCAAGAAATTAAAAGACGCTTGCTCCTGGGGAGGAAAGCTGTGGCAAATCTAGACAGCATACTAAAAAGCAGAGGCATCACCCTTCCAACAGAAGTGCATATAGTCAAGGCTATGGTTTTCCCAGTTGCAATGTATGATTGTGAAAGTGGGACCATAAGGAAGGCTGAGCATCAAAGAATTCAGGCTTTTGAACTATGGTGCTGGAGAAATCTCTTGCGAGTCCCTTGGACTGCAAGATGATCAAACTGGTCAGTCCTAGAGGAGATCAACCCTGACTGCTCTTTAGAAGGCCAGATCCTGAAGATGAAATTCAAATATTTATGGCCATCTAATGAGAAGGAAGGACTCACTGGAGAAGAGTCACAATGCTAAAAACAATTGAGGGAAAAAGAAGGGGACAACAGAGAATGAGGTGGCTGGATGGAATCACTGAAACAGTCGGTGTGAACTTAAATGGACTCTGGGGGATGGTAGAGGACAAGAAGGCCTGGAGAAATGTTGTCCATGGGGTCGTGATGGGTTGGACATGACTTTGTGACTAACAACAACAACATGATGTCCTTCTTCTTTTACGCCCTTCTTCATTCTTCACATACAGAAATTCCTGAAAGAAGGCTGATAATATTATGTTTCCTGGATTTTTAACCTTTTTAGGAAGCAGATTCACTTTACTATTTTGCATGATATTGTCACCAAAATATCAAGAGCTTGTGAAAAACACAGGTTTGGGACCATTTTGATTTTTTTTTACATGAAATGGTGGGAGTTGTTATCAACTATTTAGCAGTGTGACTGGAGCTGCTGTGCCAACGTGTGCCTAAAAGGAACTCTTCTTCACACGTACTCCCTAAGTCTTACTTTCTTATAAAATATAACTGCTAATTTGTTTCTTCAGATTCAGGCTGTTTGATAAATTATTCTATATTCATAAAAGGATTTTCAACAGTGGGAAGAAAAAAAGGTATTCTTTTACTTTCTCATGAAAGATTCCAGTTTAGTGCATTTCGGGAAAATAATCCTTTTCTATATCCTTTTCTGTATAGTGTCCCAATTTACAGGTTATTTGCTTATTTAGGGCCATTCCATTGCCTCTTCTTCTGCAGCATTTAAATGGTAGACAGTTCCTCCAGTTCTAGAGGGAAAAACCTGACCAATCAGTCCTGCCGTAGGAATATATTACAAGTGTTCTATTGAATAAAATATAGTTAACACATTTTAAAAGTTATTTTAGAAGTAAAATGGGATTACTATACATAGATTAACACATTTCCTTTCAATTTCTAATATTGTGGGATATATTCAGCTAAACCGTTTTTGTTTTTTTCCATAGTTATTTGATATATTTAGTTTTAATGGTTTTTAAAATTTTTTGTATCTTTGTATGTATTTTTAATTGCTGTACACCGCCCCGAGTCCCTCGGGAGAGGGGCGGTATAAAAGTTTAATAAATAAATAATAATAATAATATATCAAATATGTTGGAAGAAATATTCATCTGGTTTGGTTCCAAGTAGGGAGAAAGACACTGGAAACATGGAGACCGATTGGAAAGATGGTTTATTGATGGACAGAACCACATGGATTTGAGGTCCTGGACAGCTGACCACATGGATTTGAGAGAGAGAGGTATTTATACCCTCTCTTGAGCTTTGCACCTGAACTTCCTGTTCCTGTGCAAGAATATGTATTCTATTGGCTGCTGTCAGACACCCATGGGGCTATGTGCAAATCCTAGGAGTTTGTCTGAGGTAAATTTGGTTGAAACTTGCTGGGTGATGCAATGTCCTTAGATTAGCCCTGCTGCTAGATAATCCTATAATGTCCTGGAGGGTCATGTCTTCATTCCATCACCCTGGAGCTGAAGGTCTTTTGTCTTGTAGATGGCCCAGTCCTGCTAGAGCTATTAACAAAAGTGGGGAATGCTTTCCAAGAGCATGTTTCTCCTTTAGGGAAGTATAATGTTCTGTTTTTTATATTTTTAATATTTTCCAAAATATTTCATTCTTCTAGGAGTGGAGTGGGTGCTAGCTTGTACAAATTCTTCTAGCAAAATAAAAGACAAACTCAAAGAACCTCTGCATACTTGGGAACAATTCTGAAAGTAACAGATGATTACCACCAATGGTACAATTTGGAAAGATATGATAAGATAATTATCTTTTGAGAATCTTCATTAACAAGCAATTTTTGCCTACACATAGAAGCTTGGCAAGTACAATTATCTAAAAGGTTTGTTATGTTAATTTACTTTTTCACATTTCATCAAAGCACTGAAAAAGCTGGACAGAATGTAATAGATGTTTAAAGTAAGACTTACAAACAAGCTCACAAACTACTGTATGAAATCTATTCATTTCATACCTTTATAGCTCTCTGTTTCATTCTGCTCAGTTTGGTTTTCTCATTTTGTGTAATTCTTACAATCAGCTTTATATAAATGCTTTTCATCTGAACACAAATGAAGAAGTCATTGTTTCCTCTTTCCATTCCTCCAACTTTCAGTTTGGTAAGATATTGGCAAAATTTTGATATGAAGATAATTAGACCCATGTATGTGAAAAATGAATGCATGAATTCTCCAATTACAAATGGTGCTTCTTAACTAATAGGTATCATTTTCCTTGAAAATGTAAGGGAATAGCTGCTATTATTTCAGTAAGCCAGATTTTATCAATATTATTTCTAAAAGCTTTGTGAAGCTTAATGTAGTTGACAGAACAGGAGCTTTCCTTATTTCTGTCCCAAGTGTGAAAATTATGTAACTTTACATAACTTGACAGATAATATGGAAAACTTTGGTATCTTAAAACCTTCAGCTGACTTATTGATATTTGGAAAAGGAGTAATTTACACTATGAAGGAGAGAAGTTAAACTTATTTACTGTGAGATGGAATTCCAATACTTATTAGCCAGGGTTCATATTAGATCTGATTTAAGCAGACATATAAGTGTGCATACAGTGGTAGGATTCAAATATTTTTACTACTGGTTCTGTGGGCATGGCTTAGTGGGTGTGGCTTGGTGGGCATGGCAGGAGAAGGATACTGTAAAATCTCCATTCCCTCCCCACTCCTGGGAGAAGGTTATTGTTAGATCCGCATTCCCTCCCCACTAACCTGCTTTCCAGCTCTGTTCTCCTGTGCAGGGCAACAAAAGAAGACCCAGCTGATCAGCTGGGACTCAGGAGGCAGAAAATAGATGGGGGCGGACCCAGTCAGAGGTGGTATTTGCCGGTTCTCTGAACTATTCCAAATTTCCGCTACTGGTTCTCCAGAACTGGTCAGAACCTGCTGAATACCACCTCTGCCTGCAAACCATTGCTATTTATCAGTTTTATGTTCTGATCTTATTCACTTTTGTACAGAGTGAGAGGGTGTGTATGTGTTTGAATAAAATAAAACTGGCTGAAGATCATAAAGACAGTATCTAAAGTCAAAATTAGTTATATACCAAGAATCAGGAGTCTGTGCAGTGAGAAAACTACAGGGATATTGGACTGGGTTTTTATAATGAGACTCATAATGATTTGATCCATACAGTATATTATATTTTACAATAATATTTTATAATGAATATATTATAATAATCTATGTTATTTATTAGTAAACCCACAACTATTGATAAGTTTAATATATAATTTAGATTTATTGTTTTATTCTTCTTCAGTCTACATTTCTTTGTATTGCTTTTTTTCATTAAGTTTCCACAGAATCTCATTTGTGGTGAGAGCTTTAGTGTATTTAATCTATTTTTTGTAACCAATATTTTGAAGATTTAAAGTTATAAAAAAGTAGAAAAAGAAGCAAAATAAATAAATAAAGCTAGATGAAGCATAGTGATGTACTACCATATATTGCTACCAAACTGTTTGCAACTAAAAATAATTATTTAACTAATGTCAGCTTTCCAATATCATCCTTTGCTCTGAAATTTTAATTAGATAAATGTAGGAAAGATTAAGAAAGGAGGTCATAAACAGATGAAAAATAGTGTATACAAATACTCTGAAGCATCTTTTTAAAGAAATGATTAAGAAGGAAAATTACATATAAAATAAATTATTATTAGATATAATTCCAGAAAATTTAAAAGAAAATAATCACAATTCACTAAGATATATGCTGACAATTGCAAGAACAATTTTGGTACAATATTGGAAAAAGAAGAAGTTTGTCAATAATATCAGATTGAGAGACCATTGAGAGAATATGAAAGTATATGAAATTTGAAAGTAAAAATAATTTATCAGTCTACAAGCATTAGTTCTGCAACCATTCAACTCCCCCCACCCCCGAGGACTCTTTGGTTTCTATGGGAATTTATCATGAAGTTGTTTTACCAACTTATCTGCCAACATTCCAACTTTTAACCCAAGCAGCTTCAGACAAAGTGTACCCCTTCCAATGAACTAGATACTGTAACCTTCTCCTATACAACCTAGAATCCAATTTTTGTTCACTTCGTAATGGGTTTCACCTTGTATTACAATTGGTTTGGGGGGGAGCAGCTGTAGGAGGTCTTAACTTTGAAATAACAGCAGGTTTTAATAGACTGTGGAATACAGGATGTCTTTTCCCTAATATTCTAGGGAAGCTAAGCAGGACAGTTACCGGATGAATCACTTTCACTATAGGGAAAAGCCCAAGAAATTTTGGTCCTAGTTTTTTTACTAGGCAATTTTAATCTAAGGAATTTGGTTGACCAGTAAACTCGGCCTCCCACTTTGAAGGAAGTTTGGGGAGACCTATGTTTATCAGTCTGCTTTTTATATTTTTTCGTTGCTTCCATTAGAGCTCTTTTTATACTATAACCTTTATTAATGAATCCATCCACTCTGTTAGAGACATGGATGATGGTGGCTCTATGGACAATTCTGACATGGGAATAAATTCTACCTCACTGGTGATTTGAAAAGGAGTTAATCCTGTGTAGTGCATTGTTATAAGCTACTTCAGCAAATGGTAACAAATCAGCCCAGTTCTCTTGTTGGTAATCCACATAACATCTGAGATACTCTTTGTTCATAGTGTTCAAATGTTCCACGGATCTGTTCATAGCTGGATGGAATGCAGATCTATGTCCTTTTTAGTGGAAGGCAATCCAGAACAAGTGGTGATATGAGCTTGCTTTGAGAATAAATCAGCTGCAGTCCAAATTACTGTATAGCTTTCACTATCTAGGAGTTCAACTATAAAATCCATGGCAATTTCTTCCTAGGGTCTATTGGGTTTGGACACTTGCTGAAGTAACCCGGGTACTTTTCCTGGTTGTATTTTTCTCATAGCACAGATACAACTTTTGACATAATCCTCTGCATCTACTTTCATTTTTGGCCACCAAAATTGACCTCTAGCTAGATGGAGGATTTTTAAAAATCCAAAGCGGCCACCTAGTCGAGAGTCGTAACTCTGTCATAGTACCAACAGCTTCAAGCTACTGGGCACATACAACTTGGACCCCTTCCAGACTAAGTCATCTCTTAAAGTTAGGTCATTGTGATTCTCTGCAAACCACAGGTCAGTCAACAGTGTCACTTTTAAGTCCACTGTTAGTTTGTCTCCATGTGGATCAGTACAGTGTCTGGCTTGGATTCTAGTGGTGGCTTGTGCTGCGAGTTGTGTTTCCGGAATCACTGCATGGAGTATGTCTTCCCGGCGGCTGTCAAATTGGGGTTTTCTTGATAGCGCATCCACCAATAAATTATTCCTCCCTGGGATATATTTTAGGTTGAAATTAAAACATTAAAAATATTGACCCCAGAGAACTTGTTGCTTGGAAAATTTTCAGGGAGTCTTCAGAGTTTTGAGGTTTTTGTGATCAGTCCAAACCTCAAACAGTTCCTTAGTCCCTTCTAAGAAGTGTCTCCAGGAAAGGAGAGTCCATCAGACTACAAAGGCTTCCTTTTCCCATACAGCCCACCTTCACTAGTCCTTAATATTTTAAATTCACAGTGTACTTTAACACACTATTAATAATACAGTTTAATTACCTAATCCTAATTTCCCATCCTTATGCCAACCTAGCAGTTCGAAAGCATGTAAAAATGCAAGTAGAAAAATAGGGACCCCTTTGGTGGGAAGGTAACAGCATTCCGTGCGCCTTCGTCATTTAGTCATGCCGGCCACATGACCACGGAGACGTCTTCGGACAGCTCTGGCTGTTCGGCTTTGTAACGGAGATGAGCACCTCCCCCTAGAATTGGAAACTACTAGAATGTATGTGCGAGGGGAACCTTTACCTTTATCATTCAATGCAGATTTTGAATATTTTCAATTTTTTCCTTTGCAGAAGAAGTAACCCGGGATTACGCCTATGGGGAAACTGATTGTTTAATTAGAAAATGTCGGCTGCTGCCGTGGAGATCCAGTGAGCTGCTCAATATCAGCTGTTTTATCACTGAACCCTCAGATGATCACTATCAGGTACATTTTTTAAAAAAATAAGAAAAGATAGTTAAGAATTCATCTAATTTACCTAGAGACCCACCAGAGCCTCATTTTAGGAAGCTCATGGTGACTTTTCATCTGGAGGTAAGATATAGACATTTTTTGTGGTTTCATACATTCTATCCTTTTAATTAACAAAGAAAGAAGGTAGTAGCAAGCTATCTCTGACAATCTACTCAAAGAAAACTGCAGAGACTAGCCCAAGCAGCTATCAGGAATCAACATTGACTTGAACGCACAATGTGTGTGCGTGCGTGCTCTCACGCATGCATGCACGCACACACAAACATTCATATACACTATATTGAATAGCATTGTGGATGATTTAAAGAAATCATTTAGGAAAGAACTGTAAATTTAATACCATCATCGCTTTAAAGGAACCATGTCTTTTTCGGACTTCCACAAAAATGGAAAGATGCAGCTGCTTTAATAAGCTGGCTTACAAGAGCTAATTTGATTACTGTGACTCCCAAACCAAAGAACATTGTTCTGAGGAAATTATGAAATGTTCTTTATAAAGACAATGAAGAACAGAGGAACCTGGCAACACAGGAGCAATAGAGATATGAGGGAGGGGAGGAGAGGAGAGGGAGAGTTAGGGGAGGGTATAATTCTCCCTTGCAATCATCAGAGAAATTTGTGAATTTTCTCCTCACAGCAACAGCAATCGAGCTGTGGCAAGGACGGCCAGGGAGATCAAAATAAAGTCTCCATAGGACTATAATAATTATAACACCAAATGTATATAATAAATCTCTACCCAGAGACAGTAATACAGTTACTGAAATGAACAAGGTGACTACTAGACAACAGCATGGGGTTTGTTAAAAAGCATATCGTGCCAAACAAACCTTATTTCCTCCTTTGATAAATTGGCTAAATTTGTGTATCAGGAAAATATTGTGAATATAATATATGTCGACTTCAGTAAGGCATGTGATAAAAATAGGCCACTTCTTGGTAAAATAGAACTATGTGAGATAGACAGTACCACCACCAGATGGATTCACAATTAACTGACTAACCGCATTCAACATATAGTCCTTAATCTACACGGAGGTAGATTACATGGAAGAATGCAGCAGGATACCTCAAAGTTCAGTATTGGGTCCAATAACCTTCAACATCTTCATAAATGATCTGGATGAGAAGGTAGACCCATTTCCCTAGGCATAAGTCCTGCTCTGGATGATATGATGCTGGAGACTGAAAATTGTCCTTAACAAGCATGGTAAATGTAGTGTAAACATGGGACAATATTTTTTGAATCAAAGCCATGTTCTTTGGTTATTTGTTGGGTAGCTTTAATTGTAGCCAGCTCCTTTTCTGACCACATCACTCTTTTTTGCCCAGTAGGCTACAAAGTGAACAGATTGTTCATGCTGACATTCAGAAATGATTGCTTGCAAAGGATAACATGAAATTAAAACTAATGGGGTTCTATATCTGTTTGCATTTCAGGCTGTATTAACTGAAAACAAAGAAAAACTGCCTGCTTCAATAAAGCTTCCCGTTTATGAGAAGAATAAAATCTTCAAGTACGTATTTCCAAATGTTTTTGCTTTCTAGATAAGCATCTAACTGCCATAGTTATGTTTAAGCAATTAAAGCAGCTTTTCAAAGAACGTTAGATTCCGTTTTGTCTAATTATTTGGTGATCATGGTGACTTTTGTAGATTCTAATTAATCCTGTTTCTTATGGAATGGGGAAATCAACGAGATACAGAGAAGCAGAAAGCAGGAATGTTATTCTTAAAACTTTGCAACAATGAATTTGTGTGGGAGCACACAAAGAAAAGATGACAGAATAGATCGAAAATATATTACTGTGAAAGTAATCAAAAGGAAAAGAGGCATTGGTGTGTCTATTCCTCAAGTAGCTGCCACTGAACCCTCCCATTCTAAACAATTTCGTCCAGTCTCCCACCTCCCCTTTTTAGGGAAGGTGTTTGAGAAGGCAGTTGCATTGCAACTTCAGAGGATCCTGGAGTGAAATAGATTTAATGGATCCTTTTCGGTTAGGTTTCAGCATTGGTCACATTCATGGATGATCTATGGCAAGAGCGGAATAGAGGTGTTGGGTGCATCCATACTGGCTCTCAGCAGCTTCCCTTTAGCCCTGAAAGTCCTCCCTTGTTTTAACAGTGTTTCATTACCCTTCTCTCCTTGTAATGTTTAGCTTTTATATATACTGTTTTATATTTTAAAAGTTTATTGTACATACGGTACTTCCCAGAATCCCTGTTTGAGGGAGATGAGCAGTTCAAAAATGTGAAAAATAAACAAGCTAACACGAGAGGTGATACTCTTACATGACTCTTCAGTGACTTGTATAGTCTTCCAAACAGTTTTCAAGCCCATTTTGAAGTGCTCATATTAATTTAAATTGCCTGAAATAAATTATTGAAAAAAACATTTCCCATATGTCTGCCCAGCTGCTAATATTACATGGTTTAGACAGCAATTCAGAAGGGTTGACATATACCTGTGATGGCGAACCTATGGCATGCATGCTGGAAGTGGCATGCAGAGTCA
This sequence comes from Toxicocalamus goodenoughensis, assembly GCA_032468175.1. NCBI lineage: Eukaryota > Metazoa > Chordata > Lepidosauria > Squamata > Elapidae > Toxicocalamus > Toxicocalamus goodenoughensis. Next base: position 17,563 of record JANHFN010008325.1, read on the forward strand.
TCTCTGCCATCAGGCGAGCCGTCGCCCGAGCTCAGTTCCACTGTACATGCGTATGCATCTCCCGCCGGCCAGCTGATTTTTGGATATCTCTGCGGGGGAGGGGTACATGCGGGAGACGTGCACATGCGTAGGAGCACAGGAGGAGTGGGAGTGCAGAGGGGTCCCACGTGCATGCGCAGGGGTCGGAGAGTGTGGGGATTGTGTGTGAATTATGGGTGCAGGCATGCGTGCACATGCGCTTGCATGCACACACACACTTTCGGCACGCGATGACAAAAAAGTTAGCCATCACTGACGCCTACAAATTACTTTCCACAATAGAATAGAAATATTTCTCAGGACTGTCAGGCATGTTACAATTCTTGAATTGCTGTTTGTCTCTGTCTCCCCAATCTTTCTGTTAGAGTTTACACCGATCTCCAGCAGGTACGTCAGAACCTGAGTCACCCCCGTTTTGAGTTTACGGACTTGGAACAAGAAGCTGATATCCTCTACATCTTCTCCCACTTCAAAGATTACAGGTTACACAGCTATTTCCCTGCAAGTAACAATTATTTTTAACCTATTCGGTATCTATATATTTGACTAAGACGTCCCCTGTGCTAAATGCCTTCCTGCTCTTTCAGAAAACTAAGTGAAGAAAAACCTCACGTGATGGTGAATCAGTTTCCATGTGAAAATCTCCTGACTGTGAAGGACTGCCTGGCCTCCATTTCAAGAAGAGTTGGGGATTCAGAAGGGCCCAAATGGCTGCCTCATACTTTCAATCTTTGTACAGAACTGCCACAGTTCATCAGTTTCTTTCAGCAGCGTGAAAGCAGGTACAGAGCAGCTACGTATTTTCAACTTCTCTAATGTTAGTGTTCATTCTTACTTTGTAGATATCAGAGAGAGAGAAATAAAAGGAATCTTTATGATACCTCCAGGAATATTCATTTTTCCTAGAGATGGGAGGCGGGATAATGCCTCATTCTGTGTGATGGCTCTGAAGTTCTCCATTTTTATAACGTGGACAGAAAATTAAATATAGATATATTTTACTTACCTGCCCACATACACCTAATTGTTGCCTATAGAGAAAACAAGTCCATCACAAAACTTACTAGAACCCAAGTTTCTTATTGACTCAGGCTCTGTTACCTTGTCTTAGACCAGGGGTGTCAAACTGGTGGCCCACAGGCCAGATGTGTCACATGCAGTCCACGGCCACCCCACGTTCTGGTTTGCTGGCAGCTTGTACAGATGGCAGTGGAATCGGACAGTGGGGAAGAACAGGGACCAGTCTGGGGAGGACTCCGACGAGGGTCCTGCGTCTGATACAAAGATGGGGCCAGGACCATCTGGGAGTGGTGTGCTGACTCCGGAGCCTCCAGAGTCTGGCAACAGCAAGGCAGAGGAACAAGGGGAGCCTGTTCCCAGTGCATGTGTGCACAGAGCTGCCAGAAGGCAAGAGCAGCTAAGACAAAACGGGAGACTCGGGACCTAAAGCTTGGAGGTGATTGCCCTCCCCTAAGGTATA
>JANHFN010008327.1:0-12835 GCA_032468175.1 Toxicocalamus goodenoughensis
TTCGTTTTTTAACTGCTGTACACCGCCCCGAGTCCTTCGGGAGAGGGGCGGTATAAAAGTTTAATAAATAAATAAAATAAAATAAAATAAATATGAGTATTTATTAATACAAGATAAAGAATAAATTAGTATGAAAATAAGGGAATAATTATATAATTTTATAGTCATAATTATATGATTATAAAATTAATTGAACTCATGCGCTCACAACCAGCGAACCGGTTGTTAACATAAGTGCAGCCAACCTCTAACTGTATCTTGTAACATCTCCCATCCTTCCCAGATGATCTGAGGGGTGATTTTGCAATTTCCTCAATAGTGGGGTGAAGGAAAAACAAGGGTGGGATGCAGTGAATCTGGAGTGTTTTTCTGCACTATCCCACTGCCCACATGAAATGGTGATCTGTTTAGGGTCAACTCACCAGCAAGGTGAAGACAAGTGCAGGGTGGCATGACTACAACGATAAAAATGTAAATGTGAATAAATGGTGGCTTGGGGGAGATATCCCCCATCTACATGCCTCCCAGAGATAGCCTGTGGCAATTATCTGAGAGGAGGAAACACCATGCCAGCAAAGATTAATCCAGAAAAAGTTAAATTGGATTTCCAGCTGGGCAATCTGGGAGGTGGGTAATGAGGCGATGAATGCACGAGCACTGTTGCTATTTTTCAGTATGTGCAGAAAGCCAGAGAGCTGGAACTGATCATGTAACAAAAGGTTTTAGTACTCTTTGGAGATTCTCAGGATACCATCTCCTGTTTTGCATCTGTCTAAATTCACAATGCTTGGGAATGTTAAGGATTCAAAGTAAATTGTATATAGCAAAGGACTGTAGGGATCTTTAATGAATCCAGGCTGGAAAAACACTTCCTGTGTGACAAAATGCATCTAAGCATCAATGCCGAAGGACATCAGGAACTTTTCCCAATATTCTGCCACCAAAATGTGCACATAACTAAATGCACATAAATCCTTTAAAAAAATTACTGTAATGGTCAAAATTAATCTGACCCTGAATGCACAAGCTATTAAAAAGTGGAGCCAGTGAAGGAACTTATTTGGGAATAAGCAGCAAAAGGGTGATTCCTTTAAAATGTTGATTTGGAAGATTTTAAACAGACAAAGAATATTTCTTGTTGTTTGTTTAAAAATCCTATAAAAACATATGAAGATCTGTGTTTAAGTGTAAGAAATCACTTCCTGGGAAATGTTCTGGATGAAAGAAAAACACAATAAACCGAGACCTTGAGGACTGGTTACTAGAGACAATGAGAAAGAATTAGATTATAATTAAAGGAAAACTTCCGCTAATACAGAATAAGGGAAAATATGACTTTGTTTTCTTTTACATAGACATTATGATTAGATGCTGGGTTAATTTGATTATTAGATAGATAGATTTCCACATCTGGAATAGTTGTTTATATAATATAGCATTTTTGTTAAATATGGAAGGGAAAGTTTATAACTATTTCTAGATCCATTGTGTAAGGGGAGGAGATCCTATCAGTTTTTTTCCCCAGCATCCCCTGAGTGGCTTCTTTATGTTTAAAGTTAGACCCACGTGACATTTGAGGTTGTTTTTTTTCTTTTTCTTTTTTTGCACACAAGATTTTTTTTCATTGCTAGTGTTGAATGTTTTTCTGTTTTGTATACTTTTTTTGATAAAAGAAAATAAATTTGTTAAAAAGAAGAATTTTAGAAAAAATGACAATATCATGCAAATTACAGGAAAGAATTATGAAATTGACTTATTCGTTTAAAGTTAAAATATGTGTACTTTGTTTCTCACACCTTTTAATTGACTTTTGCTGATTAAAATAAAAAGTAAAGTTTACCAATAGACAAAAGGTAAAATATGGGATGAACAGAGTTTTGGTTCAAATATTAGAGAAGGTGTTAAGCTATTAAAAATGTTTATACTTATCTTGAGGAAGCGGAAAGCTATCTCTTTATATTTTTTCTTTTTTATATATAATTTCCCCCTTTCTCCTCCCTGACTTCTTTCCCTCTTAGTACTTTCTGTTTGTTTTTGATTTGTTCACATTCCCCTTAGTTTGTATTAGTTTTTCATCTTTATAATTTTCAGTTTCCATTAAAAACTTTTATATAAAATGAAATAGATGCAAAGAAAGTGTGTACTAACTAATACTAACTATCTATGATAGTTTCTAGCATGCTTGATTGCACATGAGTTTTGCAGCTATTGGATAAGTGGATAAGAGTACACACAGGTAGGAAGGACAGGCTGAAAAGGGCTAAGCTGAGGTTCAAAGAGAGAAAATCAAATCATAGCATTAGTTCTGACTACAAAGATTTTTTTTTCTATACCTGTACTGGCAAGCCACTCGCAGGGATGTTCAGGTGGTTGGGTATCCGGCAGGTCACCTGATTCTTCAGTATGCTGAGGTAACAATCTGTACCATCCACCAACACAGAAATGTTCATGCAGCCTGCCAGACTATCGAGTCCCTTATGCTGTGCAAAGTAAAATACTTGATTATGGACAAGGATCAATCCTGCTCGTCAGCATTTTCTCCTGGATTTATATCTCAGTTCTACCCATTGTCCCAAATAATCCTGCACTGGATTCCACATGCACATTTCTTAATCCAAAAGAACAATTGGTGTTGTAAATTCTCAAAGTACCTTAACTCCCTGCTTCCATTTGCTTGTTTTGTAAGTGAGGCATTTTCTCACAATTATTTCCCCTTTATATCCAGCCCTTGCAAGACTATAAACTACAGTTCTTTCACATTTTCTTTAATTGGTTACTTTCAACAATGTACATTAGGGCTGTGTAAACCTCAAAAATGAACCAAAAGAACTGCTTCCGATCTCAGAGTCCCTCTCTGTGTTCTTTAAAGCAGCCCAAACTATTTCAGGCTGTCTCATTAAACTCTATTGACCATGCTTAAAGCAGCAGCAGCTTTTTTCAAGTTTACACACAAACACACACACCCCTGAAAAATCAGGAATACTCTGTTCATCCAAGCCTGGAGTATCTCTTCCAAGTAATTTTTGAAAGATGTTGAGTTCTGCTATATATTTTTTGTATTTATGTGCCAATTTCTACACCGTGAATTGACTTGAATTTGAGTTAATATATACTTACTTGAAAGCATGCATATGTCAACAATAAAATATAGAGAGGGTTATTGGCTCTGAAGCAGCACACATGAGCAAAAACTTTCTAACATTCATGCAGAAGAGCATTTAAGTGACTTAACCAGCATAGCCCAAGTTACCGATGCTACAGTGTTCATGTAAGTATACTGTTCAAGTGGGCAAAGGTATATATATATATATCCCAGACCAGTTTAACAGATTTGAATTAGCTCTTGTTCTCCCAAGGCTGCAGAGCCTTCCTTGCTAAATTTCTTGGATAGGCAAGCTCCATACTTACAGTGATCTCAATCTTGTCCTCTCCTTGTTGGAGTACATATAAGTGATCTTCAGAGAAAAAGAGATCAATGACTGGCTTAGGGTAGTAGCGGATACGAAATGTCTTCTGCCCCAGAACTCCATCCATCAAGACACTCAGGTTCCCATAAATATTTCCCACTTTGTTTTCAGATGGATAATCAGGACTTTGACACACCAGCCTATCTGTGGACAGTGGCCTTTCACATACCTGAAATGACAGAAATTGGAACACTTTCATCCGGCTTCTTTCCATCAAATTAATCCATGCCAATGTACCAGCTCATGCAAAAGTTCAACATATGCAAAATGAAAAAGACCATAAAAGGAATTACTATAGGAAAGTGTTCAGAGCTCGAGAATATATCTGATTGTGAAAAATGGCGGCACATGCATCCTCTAAATTAAAGGAAAATTGTGTGACATAGAATTTCCTTTCCACTTTTCTTTTTGCTGACTGAGTTCACTGCTGTCCTTGAAGCAGTTATTTAACTATTCTGGCAGTTCAAAGGACTGAAAGGAGGCAATTAAAACCATAATTTAAATTTGCCAAAAAAAGGAAAAAATAAGTCTTACATTTCATTCAAATTTATCATTGCTACTTAAGACTTATAGAATCACCAAGCTGGAAGAGACCTAAAAGAACATTTAACCCAGCTCCTATTCCGTGTGATATTCACTAATGCATCTCTGACAAATGACCATCCAGTCTCTGAAGGAAGGAGGCTTCAGTGGAGAACTATTTCCATCTTTCCTATACAGTAATGGAAACCCTAATTATTTAGATTCTTTGATACTGGCTATTGTAAATAAAAAGGTTAGCATTTACAATGTATACAAACTGATTTAATATATAAATATCAGAATGAGATGCACTCTTTTTAATAGTACCTCGTAATTTAGTAATTTCTTGGATGTGTGATTCTTTTCAAATCTGTGATATGGATTTTGTCCCTCATATAATGGGTGAAAATAATTCAACCTTCTTAGAGAAGATTTTATTCAATGTCTCTTCATCTGTGAAATTCTCTTCTGAATGTAAGTATGAATCACAGAGTTATAGAATGGGAGGATTGGAGGTGTATATATATTGCACATATAATTGTAGAATTACAGAATTATATGTCCAATTCAGTTCTTTTCTCCTATACCAAAAGATTAGTAATGCAACACAAGGAATGTTTCAACAATATCCAGTGAGTTTGTTATCTGCTAAACAGATTAAGCACAGTTTCCAACACTTTTAATGCTACAGAATGAGGAATCAATCATTTTATAATAAGCAGAAGAAAAGCTAATTCACATGAAGTAAAAAGAATTCTAGAAGCAGCTATAAAAATGAAAATAAAGATGAAATCAATCTAAACCAGGATAGGGGGAAAAGTAATACAAAAGAGAACGACGAAAACGATTGTACTAAAAATGGAAGAACTTTTAAAAGAAATGTTAAAGATAAAACCAAACATCATTTACATATGCGATGTCAGAACCTTCCAAGTCCTTAAAAATTATTTAAGGATCACCTTTATCTTGTACCTTGACTCATATACAAACATGTACTGAAAGCTAGAGGAAATCATTTTCTTGAACAACTTGCTCTTTTCCTAATCAGTTTCTGAGTAAAATTGCTGATATCTCTGCCCATCTTGAACTTGAGATGGTTCAGAGTAAGTGAGGAGAACAGCTGTACAAACTCTGCATCTTCCATTAGCTGGAGAACAAGTCACTGCAAGTGGAATCATGTTCGACTTCTCCAGCTCCTTGCTTGTTTTGAGACAGTTAGGATTCTTTATTGTACAGGGTCTCTACGCACCCAAAGAAAACGATGGCAAGGGAGATGAGATGGAGCAAAGCTTGCTTTCATCATCACTCGTTCATACCATTCTAATCTCAAACTGGATCAGAATGGCCAACTAAGACTCTAGCCATACTGGCTGGAGAATTCTGTGAATTGACCCACATCTTACAGTTGTTGGGGTTGAGAAATACTGGTCAAGACTGATTTTCTCCCTCTGTTTATTACAATTTCTTAGGCACAAGAGTACAAATTCTTCACCGATTAATCTTTGGAGCCTGGGCCAAGTTACTACTGAAAGAGCCTATTAAGCCATTTTCTAGCTTTTCCACATGTAAGGGACTGCTGTACTTCCAGAAAATGTATGAAAATAATGACGAAGGTGAAGATAGCCTTGAATGCTATGCAGAATGCCAGCTTCTCGTGGTAGTTTTTATATGCAATGCAACACAAAGCAGCACCTATTCAGGCAATTGCCATGAAATCCACAAGGAGTCCTTTTTGAGTAAATAGCTAAAGTCTTCATGAATAAATATCTACCATTCTCTTTCTTTTTCTCTCTTCTGAAAATACTCACTTTAGCTTTGCTTTGTACTCCAGCAGACTCAAATTGCAGCCTCATGTTATACACTGAATCCAAATTGGTACCATAAATGTAGATATTGGAGCCCCTGCAAGGAATTGGAAAGACGTGACATAAGAGCAAAGATGTTCCATTCTAAGAGCTCTAAAGATGCATGTCAGTGATGTGTTCATTATCCATGAGAAACTGTAATCCTCTATCTAGTTCCTAACATTACAGGCCTGCACCGGCCAATCAGAAGCTCTCACCTTTCTAAAAATTGAATGCATTCCTAACTGAATTCACTGGAAATTACTTCAGTGCAAAGGATGGAGCTGCTGGGAAAACTCTTAATTCCACTGAATGAGACAGATGCATCTTAAAAAAAAATCTTATCAATTTTTATTATCCATAAATATTTATAAAACTGCAGTCTTAAAGGTTCAGGACACTAGAAAACTTAAATGAACAGAGCGCTACATGATTCAATATTAAGATATGGAGACACAAGAAGAAGAAAGGATATGCAGCTCAGTAGAAAACAATTTAATATTCAAAGGAAGTAGTTAGTCTAAGATATTTTTGTGGATATTTTTAAAAATAATCCATAATAAATATGTGGATTTATTTATTAATTAAATTTCCTGATATGTGAGAGTTTTGCACCTTCTGTAATATATATTTATTATACCGGTGGCCTTTTAACTCACATAAGCCTTCTCAATGTAAGCTTTTAAATACAAATTTATACTTATGATTTTTTGGTATCCATGTTCCCCAAATATACACCCTTGTTTAAAGTATCTTTTACATGGGAAGAGTAGGATAGAAATCAGAAATCTGGGTGTAGAAGAAAAAGGAGACTCACTCATAACTGCAGTTGGGAGTAATATCATATATCTGGGGGTCTTTTCGATACCAGAAAGGCTGAGGAGAAAGAAATCGCTCTTCATCTATTATTACAAACACAGATGCATTGATCAAGTTGCTTGAAGGTGGGGTGGTACAAATTATGGCCTCTTCTCTCTGACTAGGGAGAAGGGGAAAAAAAGCATGACAGAACTCTCCTCACCAACAGATCTTTTATCCGTTTCTTCTGCATCAGACTTTTCCAGAAAACTCCTTTCCACATGTCCTAAGACTGCCAGTCCAAAATTCCCAGCAAAAGCAGCTAAAACCAACCAGTTGGGAATTCTGAGAGTTACTACTCTAATACACACCTGGAGGCACTGTATTAGAGAATATTATTCAACAATGTCAACTTTAAGAATGCACTAGACAACCCATGATCCATTGGATCATCATTTCAGAGATATTTCTTTATGCAAAGAGAAAAAAAGAAATTAAAATTAGCTCAGTAAGTTTAATGGTATTTTGCTATCTGATGAAGCATTAGCAATAGCACCTAGACTTTTTATACCACTTCACAGTGCTTTTCTGCCCTCTCTAAGCCATTTATAGTTAGCATATTGCCCCCAACAATCTGGGTCCTCATTTTACCGACCTCAGAAGGATGGGAGGCTGAGTCAATCTTAAACTGGTGAGACTGGAACTGCTGGCAGCTGGCAGTCAGCAGAAGTAGCCTAGATTAACCACTGTACCATCCCGGCTCTGAAGGTTTTGAAGGTTCAGCACCAGGTTAAGGATACTGGTGACTTTGTCTGGTCCAATGATATCATCTCATGTAGGAAGCACTCTACATATTTCTATCTAACTAATGTAGCAGTATTAGAGGACATTACTCAATAAACTTTGGAACAGCACAGAATTTAGAAAGCTGTGGTAATTGGTAAGCCTGCATAAAGAGGCATGTCTTGCAATGCTGCCTTCTTCTCGCCTCCTATGAATGCAAGTTCAGACTGTCATCTTCATGACAGTAGCAAGACTTTAGTAAATATAATCCTCTTGCTATCCAAAGGAAACTTTGAAATGTATGCCATTATTCTCCAGTTGTGCTGGATTCACTCAAGGAAAAACTCATTCAGACTTCCCCATAATTATAGAATAGGAAGAATCACACTATTGCAATAACATGAAGGGGTAATTTACAGGGTATCTTGATAAGATAGTATCTATATGTAAATATACTTGGTTTTTGTACCTTTGAAGAGCTACCGTCTGTGTGTTTCCCCCATGATTAGCTTAGGCAAGCGTTTATGAAAGAATGGATACCAAGTGAATTGATTTGTGCCTTTCACCCATCCCCAAAAACTAGGCTATGTTCTTTACAATGTGATGAAATCTTATAAGATCTGGGTTGCCTGTCATCTGGGCTCCTGGCTTTGTTTATTAAGAACTTGTATTGCATTGTATTTCTTTGCTAGATTAATAATGAAACCAGCACTTGGAACTCTCCAGGCATTTGGCTCTTTAGGAAAGAGTTTTTCTATTGCACCAGGCATGTTGAGAGTTAGGTCCTGGAAAGTGTTCTTTCCTACAAAACTAGGGAATTAAATACAGGCCATTCAATACAGGGAAGGCATGTTAATGGACAAATAACTAATTTCCCCCTCACCATGTAGAGTAAGCCTTAATTTATGATTCTGTGTGGTCAAAATTCAATTCATCATGTAAAAACTGAGTGGTACCAATTCTTATATAGATGTAATTATGATTATATTACTATTCTTGCATCTGAGTTGGAGTTTTTATTTTTATTTTTGTTTTCTGTATCTTGTCAGCTCTATTCATCTAGTTTTCAATTTCTTCTTCATGACTGCATTAAGGCAACCCCTCCCCCCAACCCTGGTTGCATGAAATATTCTGAGTCATAGCTGATTGTTAATTGGTATGAGTGATTACTTCCTCACTACAATAAACACTGCGCAATTCATTTGCTTTCCTACCAGAAACTGAGTCTATGACTTATTTGGAAAAAATGAGAAATGTAGGAGCAGTCATTACATTATAAATGTAAAAATCTAGAAAAGAGGATACTATTCTATCATTAGATGCTAGATAATTTTAAAGATATTTCAAAGTTAAATACTGTCCACATTTAAGTATTCAAAAAATACAGCAATGTACTTTAGCTATTTCCTTTCTTGGGATAATATAAATGCAGTTTAGAGAGTAAAGAATCCTGATCACTATTGCCACAACCCAGCACAGACAATGTCTTGATTAGGATTTCCATACCTGTGTTGCAAGAATCCAGGGTAAACATTAGATGCAAGTAAAGATTCCTTTCTGGACTCCCTGGGACCATCTCATGCTGGTCCATTCCCCCCCCCAGCTCAAGTATGGATGTTCTAACCATGAAGACTAAATGTTTCTAATCTTGAAGGGCCCAAGTGAATTGCCAAGAAGTTTTTCAAGGCCCAGCATCTTCAGAAAAAGATGTTGTACCTATCAGTTGCGTTTTCAAATCTAATATAATTCAAAATTATGGTTACAGCTTTTATCACTTGTTCCTTTGTACCTAATATCCCATAGCCTTTCAATCCTGTTTTTATACAGTGAAGCAAGAAGAAAGCACTGTTTTTCATACCTTTTCTCACTGTCCACAGGACAATCTAGATTATTAATCAACACTTTCCTTGTGCCTCCCACGAAAAGGTTTTCTCCTCGAATAAAGATCTCTGTTCCTCCAGCCATTGGACCATAGGCAGGGTGAATGGAAGTTATGTGTGGCAGCTGTTGATGGGGAATAGAACAAGCAGTAACACATTGTTTTGATGCAACCAAATGTTTATCTGATTACAATATTGTTAAAACCACTGATTATATAGAACATTAAATCTTCTGCATATGTTCAATTATAGTTTATAGACAAGAAGTTATAGTATGAGCATTTTGGATAAAATTATAGCAATGCCAACAACCACTGTTCCCAGTCTAACAGGTATTACGGGAATGATAGCTTAAAATGTTGAGGCCAGAAATTCCATCTATTTTTTTTCTCCACTGACCTGTATCTACATCTGCTACAGAGCTTTAACACTCTCCATTGCTGGACGCCAGTGCTTATCAGAAAGTATTTATTACATCAAGGGCAATTTGTTGTAAGAAAATTAGCAAATGTTCAAGGAGTAACTGTATTAAACTCACCATAAATGTAAAACCACTGAGGATTGAGGAGCCAGTGATATAAAATGGGCTTGATGCATTCTCTGTAATGGTCAGATTAATTTGTTGTGGTTCCATGATCTTCTCGATTCCCTTTGATGACAAGATGCAGACAAGAACTTCAGCAAAATCCTTCCACTTTGGCACTTCATTATACCTAGAAAGCAAGTAGTGTGAAGAAAGGATGAAGAAAATACTGATTCTAATAACTTACTACAATGTAAGGATTCTTTAGCATCAAGAAATAATACCCTTTTCATAAAATCATGTACTATTAATGAGTAACTAACCTTGAGCTTAGCCTAAGATTACTAACTTTGGAATGATGTACTCTGATCAGGTACTAGAAAGAGTGAGAAAGTCACTTCTTCCCATTCTTAGCTGGTAGCAGGAATGTACCATTTGATTGTTGTGGAAGGGAACAATTTCACAGAACATTAAAGCCTTACTTCAGGGATGGATAGTGTTGGGGTGGGTGGGGAGCTAGGAATCCAGTTTAATGTGATGTGTCAAGGGTCACATGCCAAATGTAGGCTAAGCCAGAAGAAAACTCATGTACCCCTAGGTGCACAGCATATACCTCCTAGTCGATGGGTTCTAAGCAGTTGTGTATGCTACCTTATACAGTGGAGATGCTAGCTTGTACAGCATAAGATGAGCACATCTGGAATAAAACTGAATTGTGGCTGAATGTGCAGCATTCTGTCCAAAATGTGTCAAAACTGACCAGTACTATCTTTTTGATTAGCAGGGAATTTTGCATATGACATGGGTATGACCAGAGCTGATAATTTAAACTATCTTATCAAAAACCCTTGATTGTCCAAAGCCATAACAGATAGTGGAGCTCAATATTTATGGGCCTATTTGGTGACAGCCCTGGTTTATGGAAATTGTGATTTGAGTTGTAACAGGAGATTATGATGATCTCATTTTACAATTCAAACTGGAAGGAAGGAAGGAAGGGAGGAAGGAAGGAAGGAAGGAAGGAAGGAAGGAAGGAAGGAAGGAAGGAAGGAAGGTTGCTTTTGTTCAGTGAAACTAAGAAAAAATAAAGCTGTAATAGATTTAAATGAACGTAGTTTGATCTTCTAGAGTGAAGCTGATAAATAAATGCAGGAAAGTTAGGAATAATAGAACTCATGAGACTACAAAGCAGACAAGTAATAGAAAATGAAGAAGCAAAGTGCTCTGGGACTTTAGCATTCAAACAGAGGACTATTTACCACATTACACCCCAGCCCAGACTTAGCAACTGTTGATAAGAAAAATGGTAGATGTTCCAATGTCTGGAGACAGAAGAATAGAAGACAAAAATTAAAGAAAAATCACAAAATACAAAGAACTGCAAACAGATACAGAATTACCAGTGGTGGGATTCAATTTTTTTTACCACCGGTTCTGCAGGCGTGGCTTGGTGGGGAAGGTTACTGAAAAATCCCATTCCCTCCCCACCCCAGTAACCTGCTTTCCAGCTCTGTTCTTCTGTACAGGGCAACAAAAGAAGACCCAGCCAATCAGCTGGGACTCAGGAGGCAGAGAATAGATGGGGGTAGGACTAGTCAGAGGTGGTATTAGGCAGTTCTCCAAACTACTAAAAATTTCCACTACCGGTTCTCCAGAACTGGTCAGAACCTGCTGAATACCACCTCTGAGAATGACTATGGCAAAAGAAAACAAGGATAGTATCAAAAATAATTTGCTGGCTGAGTAATTCTGGGAGTTGAAGTCCACAAGTCTTAAAGTTGCCACGGTTGGAGACCCTTGCTTTGGATAGCATCATTCTAAAATAATGCAGTCTAGGAGAAAATACCCTATTAAATAACATGTGGATGGCTAGGGTCCATGATCCTATGCCTCATATCAGCAGCTGTGTTCTGTAATAGATAAAGTGGTAATGATAATCCATAGTTCTCTTATACATTTCATATATCTCCTTTCATTAGGTCTGCTTTATACTAGCATTCCCTTCATTCCAGATTCTCTTGTCTCAACCAAGTATGGTTTGTTCCAGGAGCCCACTTATCATCAAATTGTCCTGGTTCCTAAACATCTGACATAGACTTTGTTCAGTTGAGGGATTCAATTGGTGTTACTGCGGTTCAGCGAGAGTGCATTTTGCGCACGTGCACATGTAGAGCAATTCCAAAAAAATTCAGATGTGCCATCTGGACAGCTGACAAGCGCTGCGTGCGGGTGCACAGCGTTTGAAAAACCTCTTCTTTCCTGCTTTTTCAACCTCAGCTGTGCCACGCAAAGTAGCTGAGGTTGAAAAAGCAGGAAATAAAGGCCAGCCAAGAGCCTGGGCAGGCAGATGAACGGGACAAACAGAGCAGCAGACATCAATCCGGTTCAGCGTCTGCTGCTCTTCAGAGCTACCGGTTCTATACCGTGTTTCTCCAACAATACAGCCTCCACCAATAGGAAGGCCCAGCATGGTGAAATTAAGCCCCGTCCCCAAAATTTAGGCCTATTTAAACTATGCACTTCCCCACCATTTCTCACATCGTTCGTTAAAACTACACAAGGTGAAGAGAAATGCGGGGATGGGGAGAAAACTTGCCTTTTGGAGTGGCCTGCAGGTAGCCTAGGCTAGAATATCCCGATAGCCGATAGAAGCTCCCTGAAGGCAGAGTCGCCAGCCGCTTCAGGGCGTGGCATGGCTGCCTGTGTCCCCTTGCCATTAGGCAGTCTCTTTCGGGCGATGGAAGCTCCCCAAGTGCAGTCACCAGCCACTTCGATCGGCCGGTAGAAGCTCCCCTCGCGCGAGGCCACTTCTATCAGCCAACGAAAGCTCCCCGAAGGCAGAGTCCCCAGCTGCTTCAGGGTGAGGCGTGGCTGCCCGTGTCCCCTCGCCATTAAGCAGTCTCTTTCGGGGGATGGAAGCTACCCAAGTGCAGTCACCAGCCACTATGATCGGCCAGTAGAACCGGCCTTGGGGCGAGTGCACACACACACTCCCCTCGCCCCGAGGCTGCTTCTACC
>JANHFN010008330.1:0-13062 GCA_032468175.1 Toxicocalamus goodenoughensis
TTAATCCATTGCTTCTTCCCGTCATTTTCTACAGCGTGGCTGGTTTTGGGTTTTCCATGAGTATATTCGCGTCAAAAGGCGTCGTCTGAAGGGGGACGGGGAGGGGACTCTACCGAACTCTTTATATATTAGACATCTGAATGATCAAAGCCTACATTCGGTAGTTCAGCTTCAAAATGGGATTTGTTTTGCCTTCCTCCTGGGACTCACCTTTTCAAAGAGCTCTCCAAAGCAGCAGCAGCAGCACCAATGAAAGAGAGCGAGAGAGAAAGCGGGTATCTTTGGAAGAACTGGGTCCGCCAGGCTCGCGGGAGAAACGGAGTGGCGAAAGGATGCCGCACTGCAACTGCAGAAAAACATCCCCCGACTTTCGTTTTCCCGCCCAGCAAAAGGGGAGGGAGGGGGGTAACGTTAAGGGAAGGGGACGAGTCTTAATTCTGGTGCGTAACCGAAGTTCCTCCTTTCCTTCGACCGCGGAGATAGAAGGAGGGTGGGTGGGGCACGTGAGCTGGTAAACAAGACTGTAAAGTGTCGATAAGACTCATTTACAATAACAGAACATCTCTCCTTATCAGCGATACCGAGAAGACTGGAAATCTCTCTCTTCCCCTTCCCCCCCCCTCGCTCACACCTCACCCCCCACAGGGACAGATACCTTTGTGTATAAACACACACCTTTGTGATTTTGATATTCTGAATTTAAGCAGAATAATATGTACTTCATTTCTCACTGGGACTACATCTGAGGATCTCTTTTCTGAATAAGGTCCAATTTCAATGGATGTCATGGGCACAATTAAACAACTATTATGTGGTGCCTCTGATACATTTGAAATGTCATAATTCTTTTTTTAAATGAAAATTTAGCTGTATTCCAGCAACCAATGATGCCATACTTAGAAGATGGTAGGTTTGAACTATAATTTTGGCCCCTATTCTGATTTCCATTTTGAAGTTAAATTCCAGTTTGAAAATTTATATTGGAATTCATGGGATTTGGTAGGGTATTAGGTGTTTTCCTACTTTAAGTCAACTTATTTCAAGTTTTAAACCATTTAAGACATGGCAAGAGAAATTTGGATTGTCTAATACTGTGGAATGACAGTATACTCAGTTAATTTTTTTTTTAATTTCACAATTTTCCCCAAACATATTAGCGTCTTCCAGAGCTGCTAAATTACTGTGAATACCAAAAATTAACTAATTCAACAAAATTTCACGTGTACAGGTTGTCCTTGACTTAGGACAATAGTAGAACCCCAAATTTCTGTTGCTAACCGGGACAGCTGTTAAATGAGTTATGCTCCATTTGATGACTTTTTGTGCCACAATTATTAAGCGAATCCATGCAGCTGTTAAATGAATCATGCGGTTGCTCAGTGAATCTGCCTTCCCCACTGACTTTGCTTGTCAGAAGCCAACTAGGGAAATCACAAATGGTGAACAAATGACTCCGTGAAACGGCAACTGTCACCAATATATGCTGAAAATTCTTTATTCTTTATTGGCCAAGTGTGATTGGACACACAAGGAATTGTCTTGGTGCAAATGCTCTCAGTGTACATAAAAGAAAAGATACATTCGTCAAGAGTCATAAGGTATAAAACTTAATGATAGTCATAGGGTGCAATAAGCAATTGAATCATACTAGGAAACACTCAATATAAATCGTAAGGATACTAGCAACAGTTACACTCATACAGTCACAAGAGGGAGGGGATGGGTGATAAGGAGTGATGAGAAGATTAATAGTAATAGTAGTGCAGACTGTGTAAATAGTTGGACAGTGTTGAGGGAATTATTTGTTTAGCAGAGTAATGGCGTTCGGGGATGGGTGGGTGAAAACACTGTCCTTGTGTCCAGTTGTTCTGGTGTGCAGGGCTCTCTAGCGTCGTTTTGAGGGAAGGAGTTGAAACAGTTTATGTCTGGGATGTGAGGGGTCTAGATATTTTCACAGCCCTCTTTTTGACTTGTGCAGTATACAGGTCCTCAATGGAAGGCACGTTGGTAGCAATTGATTTTTCTGCAGTCCTAATTATTCTCTGGAGTCTGTGTCTGTCTTGTTGGGTTGCAGAACCAAACCAGACAGTTACAGAGGTGCAAATGACAGACTCAATAATTCCTCTGTAGAACTGGATCAGCTTTTATATCGTTTTCTAGCCTAATCTGAGGGGTTGGCAACACCCCCGCCCCCCAAGTTTTGTGTCATCTGGGATGTTCTATTACACCTTTGTACACCCCTCATGTACATCTTTTATTTAAAAAAAGGTTGAAGAGCACAATCCCCTGGGCAAGCCTGACAACCAAACTCTCATTTATTTCCCCCAAAGTTCCTGGGAGTTAAAAGTGCACACAGGAAGATCTGGAGTTCATGCATCAAACTAAGTTATAATCTGAATAATGCTCAGTTAACGGGGCTTTTACACAGGGCACTAAGCCTTGAGTCTGATTTATAAAACCTGGGCTCATGAAACCTGTTCGGTCAAAACTAAAACAGCCCATTGTGGCCCTGCATGCTGGTTGCCCATGGGGTCGAATAAATGTGACTGGTGAGACCTTTGCCATAGAGGCAAGACTTTGATAGTGATTATGGGAGTTGAGTAGGACTGGAGTTCCTGAGACTAAAGATTTTACAAAAAGCTACGGCCTGAAATCTCGCCCAGCCACTTCTCCACTCCTGGCAGGTGCCATCTGTCCCCTTCAGCCAGTCAGATTCCACCATTTGCAGAGAGGCAACCTCATCCATTGCTGAATGGATCTCATTGCTAGGAAATATTTCCTCACCTACAACAGATCCTACCTTCTTGTAAAGTAAGCCTACCACAATGTTATCCTGCGTTCTATATGACAGCTTTGCAGATGGTCCTCACTTAATGACCACAGCTGAGACCAAAATTTCCATTGTAAGTTGTTGTGGTTATTAAGAGGTCACCACATGATTTAAAGCAAATCACCAAAGTCATTAAGCAAAAGAAATGGCTCTTAAGCAAATCCATTCTCCAGAATGGGCATTTCTTTTTTAAAAAGAAAAATGGATGGAGGGGTGTTTGAACAATTGTTAAATGATCAGTCATTAAGTGAGGACTACAGAATACAGAATAACTATCAGGTTCCTGCCAGAATGCTGCCATTCCGAAGGGGAAGGGGGATGCTTTTGGGGGTTGATTGCTTTGACTGCTTTGGCTTTTGCTGTAACCATATGGGAATTGGGGAGGGGGACTGGGCCATCAGGATCAGAGGTGGGATTCAACCAGTTCTGACCAGTCCTGGAGAACCAGTAGCGGATACTTTGAGTAGTTTGGAGAACTGGCCAATCCCACCTCTGACTGGCCCCGCCAACCCCATCTCTCCTCTGCCTCCCATTGAGTCCCAGCTGATCGGCTGGGTCTTATTTGGTTACCTTTCACAGGAGAATGGAGCTGGAAAGCAGGCTAGTGGGGTGGGGAAGGAATGGAGATTTTGCAGTATCCTTCCCCTGCCACGCCCACCAAGCCACACCCACCAAGCCACGCCCACAGAACCGGTAGTAAAAAAAATTGAATCCCACCACTGATCAGGATAGATTCCTTCCCAGCTGGTCCCAGCCTGTTACCCAAGGCCACAGCACCCCGAGGATGACCTGTTATCACCAACCCGCCTTGGAGTTCTCATAACACCTTTGCAGCATCACATTGGCTACTGGTGGACATGGGGCTGTGGGTGGGGGTTGAACAGGGGAAATTAGCTTAATGCTTTGTGTGGGAATTTTCAGACTCCGCCTGACTTCTCTGCAATCCCTTCTCTCAGCAAAAGCTCCTTTGGAACTCCCTTCAAGAGTCGTGCTTTCCTGAGAAGGTAGCTGAGGCAGGTCCTTACAATAACAAAATTGGAAGGGGTTTTGGAGGTCTTCTGTCTAGGCCAACACTCTGCTCAAGCAGGTTATCCTGTACCATTCCAGACAAATGGCTGTCCAATCTCATCTTAACAACCACCACTGATTTAGCATTTTGGTCAGGAATCGGTATTCTCTTCTCATCTCTCTCACTCTTCTGGGTACTTGTTTCATGACCACAATCTCCTTGTCTTTATATTTCAATGTTTTCTCTTTTGACCCTTGCAATATTTGCGTTTTAATGGCTTTCTTTGTAAATCTGATGTGAACTTCCCTTGGCAAGCTATTTCTCACCGCATATCTTGTGAAGACTCGATAAACCTCATCTATTCCATCCATCATCTTCTCTTCAGTTATTTCCAAAGCTTCAGCCAATATTTCTATCATTATCTCAGCTAGGTTTTGTCCCTTTTCTTCCTCTATGTTTTGGAATCTAAGATAAAATTCTGATCTGTCCATCTCCCATCTCAGCATACCACTTTTATCTTGTTCAACCACAGTTAATCTGTTATCAATATCTCCAATCTTCTTGTCTCTTTGTTTATCTTCTTCTTCAATTTTTTGGAATCTCTCATCATACTTCATCATCATTTGTTGAATGTTCTCCACTTTTTCATCATTACGCCCTGCTGGGTACTTAAATGTGGCCCATGGGTTTGGCCTTGAAATATCAAAGGACCAGCCCACACTACCTCTGCCAGCAAAATGAGTGGTGGCCAAAAATAGGCTACAGGAAGGCCTTCATGTGGCCTGTTTTTGGCTGGCAGAGTGCTGCAGGAGGACTTGAAGATCGAAAACAAAGTGTGAGGGGGCTGTGCATGGCCCTGTGTCCTGTTTTGACCAGCAAAGTGCTGCAGGAGGCATCCATCCCGTCTTTCCCTCCCCACTCCCACATCGGCCCATGGAGAACTACAATGGTGATCTGGCCCTCGAAGAAATCCAGTTTGACACCCTTGAACTAGATGATTCAGGCCGAAGTGTTTTGCAAGTGGATTGATGTTCCTTTGGCGGTCGGTTCATTTATTGATGATGACACAGACGGAAGAACTAATGTTCTACTGAGGACTTTAAAAGATTTTCCTTCATTTTATAGCAAAATAAATTCCCTGGAATTTTGTTTGGCCTCATAAAGCCATAATCTTTTGGTTTGGATTGAGATAGTTAGATGTTTCTGGCTGGGGTTCCTATTGTGGATGTTAGTTCCTTAAAACTCCACTGTCTACAGTTTCCTTATCATACTGAAAGCTTCAAATAACTGCTTTTTGTCAAGCAGCAGCCATACATACTGTGCAGCAAACTAGCTGAAACCTGGCTTTTCAAAAGCAACTTTCATTGTAGAAGTGTAGCCTCTGTTTAACAATCCAATGCCTCTCCTCTTCCTGGACATGCTGAGACATCATAGGGCTGTTCTGTACCTAAAGGAATTTCTTGATATGCAGAAAATCATTGCACTGAACTGAAGACATATATATAGTTTTTACATTTTTTTGTCATGTTAGGGATAGCTCTGGAAGGCAAGCAAAGTTAACAAAACAAGCACCAATGGAATTCTAGGAACAATTTTTATTGTAAGGTATAATAGCAAGCCTGTCCAGGTTTTTCTCTCTTCCATCATATACTAAAAAAAATCAAGATGGTTGATTACTTCATATTTCTGCCTCACAATTCCATCTATTTCTGGACTGTATAATGGTATATTCTTTTATTTCCCCCTTAATAATGCTTTCATATCTTCCCATGGTCAACTAAAAATAACTTTTCTGCTAGTCAGACAAATAGAGGTAAAGTCTCTGTGGTTTTAGCCATACTCATATAGAACTTTAAAAGTGACAACCAGCACCTTGAATTGCACCTAGAAATATACAGTCAAGCATGGAGTGCAGCTCATGGAGTAGTGATGTTACATGGGCAGTTTAGCTGACACCATTTATTACCTGTGCAGTTACACTGTGTACCAAATGCTATATAGTGGTATAGTGACTATCTTCCTATTGAGGATGGAATTCTTGTTTTGCAATTTTCTATGTGCCTTTCCCCTTAATTTGAATATAAATAGAGCTGCTTCTAATTTCATTTATATGTAGAACCAGGCATGGATCTATAGTACAACTTCCAGACTAGGCATGCTTTGGCAATGATAATCTGGCATAAATTTAAACATTTCTTGATTTTTTTCATAAATAAATATGTAAGCTATGTAAAAGCCAAACATACAGATGGCAGTAGAAACATTAAAGTATAGTTAATCATTGAATTCCAATCATGAATGAACATGCCTGACAAAGCACTGTGTTTTTTACAACTTTTGTATTTTGATAAGACCGAATAACAACAAATATGGAGCCAGAAGAGAAAGAGGAATCATTGTTACTATTTTCTTCTGGCATAATATGTGCTATTGGGAAGCTTCCCATTTTGCAAATATGAAATACATTGACTTATACACGACTAGTGAAAGATTTTGTAATAGAAGGTTATGAAGGAGCCAGAATACAACTATCATAAAAAGTGCCCATGTTGTGTATAATCTACTACATCCTGTCTTGATATTGTGACCCAAGCATCTTTATTTTATGTGTTTAGGGAAAATATGTTGCCTGAAGAGATTAAATCTCAAGAAAGGATGACTAAGTAGAGATTGAAAAAAAATCAGTACATGTTTCATGTGGATGATAAGAGAGGAAAAATGTGCTGTATGTTAGGCTTTCCTTCTGTGGAAAACAATTTTAATGTGAATCATACTTGACAATCAGCACAGAACTTTCCTACTTTTGAAGGAGAAGAATAATGGAGGCTAGTGAAGATCATATAGATATCCATTTGTTTCTTTGCTTGGGCATCCATAGTATTCTCAGGAGTCTTCTCCAACATCAAAGTTCAAAAGCCTCAATATTCTTCCTATCCTACTTCCAATTTTCGCTTCCATAGAGCATCACAATAGAATACAATTGTTGCAAAAGGCTGATATTTAGACATAGTAATACCTGTTGGTTATATAGTCTTTATATTGGAGATCAGGTGGCTTGAATATAGACTGTTGTATCTTCTATTGTTTTACTTTTGGTGCAAATATTTACTTCACAATAAATCTGAGGACAAAAGGAGAGATTAATACTAATATCTTTTTGGAGCTTTTTGGTTGAAAACTGAATTGTGCATTCAGGTTTCCATATAAAAACACTATATTAGTAACCTGTCTATGAATAAAGCTAATATGTAACTTCCCAGTTTCATGTGTACTGAAATGTAAGAATATTTCCATATGTACTAAAAACAGTCTTGCAGCAAAATAGAAAAGTTTAACTCATTTTTTAAAACATATTTATTAGATCAATCAGGGCGTGACTGTGTGTCAAAAAGTTAAGATGTGCAATTGCATAACTGAGATCTTGTCCCATTTTTATATGCAGTGCGGAACATACAGAAAGGAGCAGGTCTTTGATTACAAAGTTGCGGTCACCATATATTTCTTTATTTGAAGACTATGTGTACTTAGAGGTGGAGCTCTCGCCTCACATTCAGGAAGCTGTGAGTTTGATCCTAGGTAGAGGCTAATATTTGGAATAGACACTCCTGCTTGAGTAGGAGGTTGGACTAGATGACCTCCAAGGTATCTTCCAACTCTGTTATACTATGTTCTACTTTGATTATGATTCAGAAGTTTTTAGGTCATATGTGAGTGCAAATGTAGAATTCTTATGCTATCTATTAAATGCATAATATCAATGCTATCAATGTAGAACATTCTAGAACATTGTCAGTTCTAAGAAATCTACTTATTAAAGTTAAAGCAGCAGTATATTTTTCTTATACTCACATGGAAGCCTAAAAAGGGTAGGATCCTTGCTTATATTTGCACAAGGTCTGAAGCACTTCTTTCAAATAATTTTCAAAGTATGTAAAGACCTAACATTTATGAAGTGGATAATTTGATTTTCCCTCCCTCTACTTTGTTTTCCAAACTAATAATGACTAAAAGGGGTTTGTAAAATGTTTTATAATAAGAACAGCAATTGGGAATGATTATTAAAGTCTAAATTTAGCTGAAGTAACTAACTCAAACGCTACACTCATCTTTAAGTCATTCTCATTTGTAATTCACATAGAAAGCTACAGTATACTCAACATTGTAAATGGTTTAATCCACTGATTAACAAAGATATTTTACAAATGCTGTAAGCTCTGAATAATATTTTATCACACATTATGCTTCTTTAGAAAAACACTGTAGCAGTTATTTTTATTATAATATGAACAATGCATTTGGTCAAACTGATGAAAGCAGATCCAAGTTTTAGTAAACTTGGTAGATATAATTGAGAAAAATAGTCAGATAGTTGACAGTCCAGATGTCTTTAATCATCAGTCCAGCCAACCTGGCTAAATACTAGCCACTGTAGGAACTGTTTGTAGGTAAACATTTTTTATTTTTATATATTATTAATTTATATATTATTAATCAATCCCTCCTCTTTTTTTGTTCCATTAAGTCAATCTTGAGTCCTGGAGATTATCAGGGCAAATCAATGCAGTTTTCTTGGCAACATTTTTGGAAATGGAATTACCTTTGCTTTCTATGGCTGAGAAAGGTGGCTTTATGCTTACTTAAGGAGTAGAGCCTACATTTTCCTTATTTCGAGCTTGGTGCCTTTAGTCACTACTCCAAAGTGCCTCTCATAGAAACTTTACGCAGCTATTACATTTCATCAGTTCTATTTTGTGCAAAACTATGTTTTACCCTTTTTTACTCTGATGGTTGGATCTAAAAGGTATTTCAGAAGAAAAATGAAAAATATATTATTTATTCTTATTAGAAGTTGAAGTTTTCATTGTATATTTAAACTTAATTTAATTTCTGGCCATCTGATATAAATTTCCTTCTTTTGAAAATGTAAGGAGAATTCAATTGCTCACTTAGTCATCTGAAAATAATGAAGATGAATGATATATTAGCTAATTTTTATAGTAAATTAGCAATTTTATTTTTAAATCTTGTGGCAAATCAATGATTACTATAGAAGTGTTATTTGCAATCAATTGATCATATTTTAAATTATTTCTAGTAAGATATTCTAAAACAAGATGTCCTTTGGGACAGTTACAACTATGCCTAAAATTCATGTACAATTATATCACATTACTCAGGAAGTCTAATATATTTACAATACATTCAGTATATATATTATACTAACTTAAAGCTCTTTTAAAGCTTTATATATTATATTTTGGGGTGGAAATTGAACGAAAATTTATATAGCAGATATTAGATATTCAAAGTTTTTAAAAGAATCCTCATTTATATTTTACTTTTATAAAGGTTTGCATTCCAAGCCCTAGTGGTCATATCCCCAAATTGTTCTATTATTCATTTTTTAAATAGTTTTCTTTAAAAACGTATTAAAAGCAAACAAAAATCAAACTAAAATAAACATTGTAAATGTGGCTAAGTTTAAAACAGTTTTTTGGGGGTGTGTGGATTGTGTGTAGGGAAAGGACACCTAAACTTTAACATGATATGCATTGGTGATAGCTATGTTTGGAATTATGAGCACTAAGTCCTAGCTTTTGGTGGAAGGTACACTTGAGTGTATGTTTTTATTTGACACGATCAGATTTTGCATTACTATTCTGTCAAAAATGAGAAAATATTATGGCTGCTTTTTTTTGCAAAGGCATTGTTCTGTTTTGGATGGTAGTTGTAGGGCTATCCCATTGGTAGTTGTGAGGATAAGCTTTTTAATGCACGAAGTGTAGCAGTACTTCAGCCAATCTGTGATAAAAGAGAAAAAAAGAGATCACTATGGAAACAGCAGAGAGATTCTAAAAGACTTTTTTATAAAGTCAATGTCTGATGTTTGTGACTGTGGAAGCAAAATATTCATAAATCTGTATGATGCTATCATTTCTGATTTGTTATCATAGCAAATGCCAAGTGTTAGCAGTCTGGCCATAGTTTTATTAAGCACTTTCTTTTGCAAAGAGAATTACTGGTCCTCAAGAGAGAGAAGGCAGAATAAGCGAAAAAGCATGTAGGAGATGGCAGTATTGTCTTATTTGTTTATACTGTACATCATATATACACAGCATGTTTGTATGGGTGTTTGTGTGTGTTAATCACTGATACTTTACAATTTATACATTTGAAACACCAGTATGATTTCCAGGAAAGTACTAACTCAGAGAGATTGAATACAACTGAGAAAACGTTTTCTGTATTACATGTCTGCCTTTGATCTCATATTGAAAACCTGTAACCTTCTGACTTCAATCCAAACGAGATAAATGTGGAAGGGATAAACCTTCATGGCACAAAGAGAGTGTTAGGGACCAACAAATAAAGGTAATTGCTGCTGCAAGTCTGCTTGGATAGTTGCTTGAATCTGGTCAACTAGATTCCCTGGAAGAGTTTCAGAAGATTGCTGTGCTTTGAGGTAATGCAGCATCCCTGGCCTGGAAAAGGCTAAGCAGTGCTGGCATTTAGGTTTTTTCCAGTCCTTGGTGTTGAAGCACTTAGTAAAACCAGGAGGCAGTAGTATATCTGATCAGTTTTCTGTTCTCTACAACTACAAACTCAGGCTGAAAGAAAACTATGGTAAGCTGGTTACTATTATTGGCATTTAAACATACCTTTTATTTTGGGTTTTCAATCCAATAGGATAACTCTGTGCTTTTAAAAATATAAATATGCATTTTTAAATATTGTACAATGGAAAAATCAGGTTTATTTGATTTGTTAATGATTATTAGAAAAATAGGAAATTGGAGGGACATGTGTAAAGGTGGACTTACAGATTATTGAAGAAGATTTTATGTCCACATAAAGAGATTGTGTCAAGTCTAAACATATGATAGACAACCTATTATGGTATTATTTTATAAAAAGTATTATTATGTACCTTAACTTTAGACATATCATTTTAGAAGTAAAAATAAACTAAAACAGTGTTATTGAAATTGGACAATAACTTTAGAAGAAAGGGTGGCTTGCTAAAACCATCTAGTTACTAAAGTTGGTCACGATTTTTAACTGGACCAGTATTACTAAGAAATGGAGATGGTTTTCAAGCCTAGTAATATGAAATGGGCAATGCATCCTTTCGAAAATGTAGAAGCAAATCTCTAGAGCCATAAATACAATTCTAAAAATGAATTGGTTTGTTATATTGGTTTTGCTCTTTCATGAACACCATGGTAATTTATGAAGAAAATTGACTTTTTGAAGGGAAGTTAAATGGCTTTTAAGAGCTTCCTAAAGGGGTGTAGTATGTTAGGAAAAAGCCAATAAAACTTGTGTTTTTAAATGGTAAAGATCTTGCTACATTTATAATTCATGTTGTGTTCAGTCTGTATCAGAGGATGATGACAGCACTAACTATAAAGGGCAGGTTGATGGTACATCTTGGATGTCTGAATTTCTCTACAGTGAAGATATTCTATACATGGCCTTTCCAATCAAGTAACTTCAACAGAACAAAATTACAAGGTAGGTGTTGCTGAACTAACAGACAGTTTGATAGCTTTGAGGAAATCAAAGAGTATAAACCACACATTTTTGTGAAATAATATCTTTTTATTTCATTTTGTTTAAGTATATTACATTTTATTTTGTTATTTTTCTGAGAAAGGTTTTCACCTTTTGCTTCTAGCTAAGAAGATTAAAGGAAGAACAGAAACTGGGAAAACAAACCAATATCAGTATTAAAATTGCAGACAAAACAATGTCATAAAAACATCTCTTTCTCTTCAGAAATATATATTATATCTAAAGACCTTTGAGATGTATATTTGTGCCTAGAGCAAGGTGGGTGGCTGAAAACTCTATCCACCCAAGGTGAGCAGCTGAAAACTCTACCTCCACCTGTGTGATTTCTAATGAGTTTTCAGATAGACAGAATTCTCATCGGAGGTAATGAACTATCAACTGGAATGTTTTTTTAATATATCTTTATCATATCATAAGAAGGTCAATATAGCAGGAATATTTGATAAACAAAAGCTGTCAGTAATTTTTGTTTACAAATTACGGCTGTAATTTATGCACTGCGTACTGTCTGACTCTATTTCTATGAAAACAATTCTTAAAAAGTAATTTGTTTCAGTAATTTGAGGCTTATAAGTTTAATAAATTATATAATGTCAAACTTTGGCCAAATTGGCTTTTCCAGAATCTTTAATATTAAAGCAACTTCATTAGCATCTATAGGATTTTAACACCCATTGATTGGGGGATTGTCAACTACTGTTACAACTAACTTTATAACTGAATTTTGATATTTTTAAATGTTTTTTTACAATGGATATTTTAGTCAGTAGTTTTGGCTCCATCTAACTGATATAGGCTGCAAACCAATGAATAGCAAACTTGCTTAGGTCCTAATACATACTGATTCCAGAAATGAACCAATATTGTAGAATGTAAGTTGGTATTTAACAATAATCTAACAGCTAACTGAATTATCATAGTTCTTGTCTAGCAACTCTTTATTCAATGTTAAATTTCTTTAAATCTTAAAGTAGGAAAGCTACTATTTTAAATACATAAGAGATGAAATGTGTGATAGAAAATTTGCTTCCAGATTTATAAAGCAAATATTAAATGAAGCTGATATAAGCTGAGTATTTTCTGGGTATGTTTGACAGACACAGGCACAGAAAGAGAGCGAGAGAGATACACATATTTCTAGATCTAAGTGATTTCTTGCTAATACATTAAAACTATATAACTATAAACAAATCATCATAGATAACACTGAGTTAGTTGAAGGGAAGGCTATAACTGCAACTTTAAATATCATCTGCATATACCAGCTGATCATGCACGAAAAGAAACCATGTTCCCTCCATTCCACCTTAATTTTTGTGTAAATCAAATCATTTCAAGCAAGCCAGAAAACAAAATGAATCTTAGAGAATTGTAAGAACTCTTGCTATGGGAATATGTTTATTTCTCCTTAAATTGAAAATATTTTTTTCTGAAAAACACTCAAAGTTAAAGCATTTCATGCTAAAAGTATAGTTATATCATATTTTTCTGAAATGACATATAGAGAACATGGTAATAAACACATGGCTTTTTTTGGAGAAATGTTAACAGATCTAGATAGAGTGAAACTGGTGAAAACCTTCTGAGTAATATTCTTTATGATACTGTAGTGATGTACTAGTCCAAGGGTCTGCAACCCTGGCCACTT
>JANHFN010008330.1:13822-26837 GCA_032468175.1 Toxicocalamus goodenoughensis
GTCATCTATCAGGCACTTTATGAATAGGATATCCAACATATATGCAGTTGAATTAAATACTCTCTTAGCTTTTAAAAAGCTTTTAACCCATTTTTTTCAGAATACAGTACACTAACTATTGTTGCAAACTTTTTTTATTCTATTTTTACCAAAAGGGAAAATTCTGCAAGAAGCAAATCTAGTTTCCTTTTGAGTTAAATAATGGTTTCATATGATTCTCAAATAACATATTAAGGTGGTGTAATTTCTCTGAAGCTTCGAAAAGCAATTCCACCCATCTACAATTAGAAAAGTTAAGCAACTATATTGCTTGTGCCATGGTTCTAATCCTGGTATAGTCCACTTATGTAAGGAGCATTTAAGATGTCAGGCTTCTGGCTAATGGTATGGCAAATAAAGAGTAGGTGAT
This sequence comes from Toxicocalamus goodenoughensis, assembly GCA_032468175.1. Taxonomy (NCBI): domain Eukaryota; kingdom Metazoa; phylum Chordata; class Lepidosauria; order Squamata; family Elapidae; genus Toxicocalamus; species Toxicocalamus goodenoughensis. Next base: position 14,232 of record JANHFN010008330.1, read on the forward strand.
TTTGTTACACTATATGAAAGTTTTAGGAGAAGGTGAAATATGTTTAAGCTGTAGAACAAGTAGACTACATATTTAAGGAAAAGTGATAACTTGTCTAGCCAAGAAAGTTGAGAAATATTCTCTTAATGGTCTGGATGGGAATCTTTTAAGAATACTAAAATGTCACTGCACACTACTTGGAACAGTTAGACTTGAGACATCGTGGTGCTATAAAGCTATATCTTTATTCACGTTTCTCAGTGCTATTTTATTGCTTGCAAAACAGCATTTTCATAGTGACATGGGATAACACTATTAAAATAAGTTTGGGTTAATGTGCGACAAATGGATACATTTGAGAAAAACTGATTTGAGAAATTATCTATTTTTTTTAAACAGTTTGAGCTACTTGAAGAAGCAACAGGACATCTATGTAATTGATTTTTTTCAACTATAATAAATTTGACCATATTTATTTTAGAGTATCTTTTATAGTTTTTAATTTTATCATAAAATATTTCATATGCATAGGAAATTTATAGACTTTGGCATCGTTTTCTTAAAGTATCTATTGTTCCTTTCTGTAAAAATCTGCATTAAAATGGCTTGGTCAAGATTCATTGTTTTGAATTATATTGTTCATCCTTACTGTGGAACATTTTATCTTTTAAAACTGAAAATATATTATAGAACATCTTATGTTATAGCAGTTCACTTAGGAAAGAGCACATATGACTTCCTTTTAATAACAACAATCTATTGTGATCCTTTTCCATGTAAGAAAAAAGCACGCAAGTCATATTCTCAAACTCATACTCAAATTCCATTGCTTTTTTAAAGGATATTGTAAAGCAAAAATGAATACATGCAACAGAATACCAATTTGATCTGAAACTTTCTTTGCAGACTTTGAAGGTGCAGTGCTAGGACTTTAGTCCTGTGAATTTTAAAAAGTGTAACTCTTCTTAATTTTCTCTAATTTTGTCTTTGCTATGTATTCTTTTACTTTTATTTGGAAGGAGAATTATTTGTAGTTTATAAAATCCAAAGTTGAGGGGCATCATTTATAAATAAATCAAATTGGGTTCAATCTGTTGAGGAATAAATATTTTTATCGATAAAATATCTATTTAGAAATACAATGGATACAGCTCATACTGTACTGAATACTGAAACTTAAGGCAGTTATTATTGGTGAAAAATTCTTACTTGCATACACATATCATTCGGAATATAACAAGACTGAAATCAGCAATAAGAAATAGTTTGCAGGCTTTAACATACACCGGGCTACAAGTAGCACAAATTATTTAGACCTTTTTCTCGGAGGTATAACTCAATTCCTCAAAGTACCGCCTAGATTCCTAAACATATTTTCATTATGCGATTGAGTGTGCTTTTTAAGAGTACACGTGCATGTGCGCACACAAATACGATTTCTTAGGTTCTTGTGAAGCAAAAACAAACAAAAAACCCACCAAACATTGCATTTAACCCATAGGGAACTTCAGAGGATTGTGGAGGGTTGAAAAATAAATAAGTGGTTGTTGAGGCTCAGTGGTTGTTGAGATCTGCCAGAGATTGGGCGGCTGTTTGCAGCGTCCGGGGAACAATAGGTACCTGTTTTCTTCATGGACCGCTGGGCAGGGACCAAGTAATCTGGGAAAAGCTTTGCCTACTACGCTGAGACTTCCTCCGGGAGAATGCATAATAAGAGCACCACTTTCCCGCGAGGAAGGCGAGAAGGAATCCCGGCTGTTGCATGAGGAGGGGCCAAATGAGCTTTAATCATTTCTAGCCAGCCTTGACTTGGCCTGAACGTGAGGTTCTCGGTCTAGAACTCAGCAGGGATGCCTTTCCCCTTTACTACTTCAGTCAAACCACTCTCTCTGCAGAAGAAGTACATGCCGCTCCTCGCCTCTTCCAGGCGGGCGCGCGCGCGCTCACGCCTCCGCCCCCCCCCCTCCCGCTGGTCTGAGCAGGCAGCTTAAGTGTCACCGCTACAACCGAGCCCAGTGCAGCACCCGTCGCCATGGCGTGAAGAGGGGCCCCCGGGAGATGACAACAACTAAGGAGTTTCGTTCGGCTTTCAAGTTGGGGTAAGGGAGACTCTTTATTTCCTCCAGACTTTTCGGGTCTTTGAAGACAAGGGTTTTATTTTAGGATTACCTTATTTTCAGGGTGAAGCTCTTTGCAAAGCCCGGACCGTAGGCATATATTGCCCATGGAGAAACTGACTTGCCCCGCTTTTTCGGAGATGAGAACTCTTCGAATTCGAGTGGCTGTTAACATTCGTCAGCCGAAATGGATTCTTTTCTCCCCCCGCTTCTTTTTGCAGAAGGGAGGGGATGGTCCTTGGGGTAGAGCGCTTACTTGTTCGTTAGAGTTCAGAGTGAAAAACGTCCCTTCGCCCTGGCTTTCTGTCCCAATTTTTACTTTTTTACACCCTTGCCTGTCCTGAGGTCAAAGACTTAAAAAATTAATGAACTTCCCTGCGGAGTTCAAATAACATAATCTACACGAAGGGCTGAAGCAGAAGATCTCAGGGATATTTTTTATGCAGGTGTAAAGTTGAAACTTTAATATATTGTTTTCTGAGTACTTTATATTAATTGGAAGTATATTTTTGCATTAGAAAAATGTCAGCTATCTAAAGTATTAGCACAATGCGATGTTAACAAAACACATTGCTGAGCATAACAGAACTAGGTAGGGTTTTTTTTAAACTGCGGTGATTCTCCCTACATCATAGGTGTGTAGTAGATTATTGGTAAGCAATTTCCTAAATATGTGATTCAGAGAAATTCATAGCAATTGAGGAAAAACAGTTTGACCCATAAATTTTAAGTTATATCTTAAAAAGATAGCCAAGAATGTTAGCAAAATAATTGAATTATACAATGAAACACAAAACAGTTTTAAAAGGTCTAATATGTGCCTTCTGTTATTTATGATGATGAAACAAAAGCCACAAATTATTATTGGTTAGTTCAAAAAAACCCAGCTACAGTGAACAATCCTTTTAAAAGACCTAACAGGTTCAGCAAAATACTATCTGTGGTATAGAACTAGTTATTTTGTATTGGTTGTAAAATACAGCAAAAGAGGCAATTTGAAAGCAGTGTGCATTATATGAGAGACATGCATTATATTCAATCACCCATTTCTAAGTTTCATTTTATATAATTATGTAATTATGCTTCTTCATGGAAAAATAACATTGAAATCCAGTTTGCTTTAAAACATATTCATTTCAGCTAGAATGCATGTTATTTATTCAATGTGATGCAAGGGCAAGAAAATGCTTTTTCCTTTTGGATCTATTGTGATGGGCATAGGGTGATATGATCTTTTTAATTTTGACTTTCACACTCCAGAAGATTAAAGAAAGATTTCAGCTCTTTTTAGTGATTGCTTAAGTATTTCTAAATGTTTAAAAGACTATTCTTGGTTGCTATGGCCAGTCTGACCTCTCTCTTTGCCATTTTAGAGAATAAGGCAATCCTTTTTTACATTAATTCTATCTACCTTGATTTATGTCTAAAATTGTGACTAAATGTCTTTGTTTCCAAGTGATAAATGTGGCATGTATTAAATCATTTATTAGAAGTAAACACTGCTCTCTTACTCAAAATACGTTTTGTTCTGAGTTAATGGTATGGAACAAGCCACTCTCAGCAAACAACTATCTATTATTTTAAAGAGCCACTGAAAACTTGGCTCCAGAAGGAGGAAATTGGCATTCACTTTCTCTTTCATTGGTGTTTCGTTTCTGATATCTGATGATGATGAGACAGCATGTAAATTGAAATGAATGCCTAGCGTTCCATTCTCCAGCCAGATGGAAATTGGTTCACTTTTGTATATATATTCCATAACATCTCCCACATAATGTTTGTCTGCTATTTTATTATCGACTATACAAAAGATATGTAAATAAATGTATTCTTCTGATAGAGGCTCACTGTTTTATATTAGTTCATTGAATAGCATCAGATTTTGTTGTTACAAAAAATGTTCACTTTTATTTAATGTCCCTTGCATATTAGAAAAACTCTTTCAGAAAGATTTGGTTTTTAAAGATGTTTTTTCCCCTAGCATAAACTGCTTATTGAAGAAATACAGCAGGGCTTCTTCTCCTCTGTTAGATGAAAATTACTGGTTTGACTTGTTTGGATTTTGTATGCCAGCCTAATGTAATAATGATCAGGCTAGCAGAGAAAATGATTTGGGAGTTTTATATGCTTGAAAAACACATTAATGCTTAACTTTTTTTCCTTAAAACAATTAGCTAAAATTGCAACTGTAATGCAGCGTGATACCTAATGCGTTACCAGTAAAATTTTTGATTTAATTAAGTAAGTACACAAACTAATATTTTTAAGGAATATATTTATTTTCTTTAACATGCAGGAAGAAGTGCATGATTAGTCCCATTGATTTTAGGGGTCCACTTTATGTCTAGATACAAGGCATTAGCTAATGGTTTTCAAAACTGATTGCTGTCTCCCAATTAGGCATCAATTGGGAGACCTAAAGCAGTGTTTTAATATTGTAATAAGAGTTCTGTTGAATAATGTTTTATAAATTAATTCTGTTATATATCCTGTAATATTGAAAATACAATTGAAGGTGTCTGAGATTTGAGATTATAAAGATGATGCTTCCTCTTTAAAAAGGTCAGTAGATGAAGTCTTCAAAATGTTTAATATAGGAGACAAATTTAGTTAATAAATGGCATGCATTAGTTTTCAGATTAACAGACTTGGAAGTTGGGTCTTTTGGAACATTATTCAATATTAGATGAATTGGAGTATGTAAGGGGATTGTTAAGGATTATACAGGTAGAATTATGATATATGAAGCTTGAAGTCAAGGAATTTAGCCTAATCAAAACAAAAACGTCCGTTCAGCGAAAGAAAGGCTCAAGAGAATATAAATTGCACTTTGTTCAAAGTCTGATTCCAATCACACTATAAACTAACTGAAGAAAGCACACTGTTCTAACATGTATTAATGACATTTATTTGGCAAATGGTTACCTTCAAATATATTTACAGTGAAATAGTTATAAATTAAGTGTTTAATAGTATTTTTGGTTGAAAGATTATCATCATGAAGAAATGCGGGATATCCAAGAAATTCCACATCACAATCATTTCTCAATATGTAAAGTAGTACAAATTTGATTTGCCCTTCTGAAACCAGTGCATGAGGTGAAACAACATTATAAATGTATAAATGTGTGAATTTGCAAATGAAAATATATGTACAAAATGTATATACTAATGACAGGTATGCATAAAAAACACATGCATAAACAACACACACATCCTGCATTAGGAAAATTGTTTATGAAACTGCATTGACAAATATATGTATTTTAGAAAAAAAAGTATAAGACTATATAGATAAATTAACATAACTCTTAACGTTATAAAAAAAAATCAGGAAGGGATGATGAAGAAAGAGAAACAACTTGAAAAAAAGATAACTAAACAAATTCAAATTGGATCATTTATTCCTACTTGTGTAAATCAATGGCTAGGCAATAGACAGTTTTTTCCTGATATCAGAAACTAAGAGGAAATACTTCATAATTAATTGAAGCACATAATGCTGTTTTTAACTATTTATTGTCACTCTTCTTGATGATGTAAGTACGTTTTCATCTTTTGTATGTTTGCTTAAAAATATTAAGTGATAGAATTACACTGTCTCTATTAACTGGTGCCAGATATAGCACTATTGATTAACTAACAGAAGATACTGTGTAAGCATTTCAGCTGTCACCTTTATATTGGGCTTCATCAATTGCAATACAAATGTATTTAACACTAATTGTTCTTATGTTTTGACTTTCTGTAATTTGCGATCTAAGTCTTACATTTTCCATTATCTTTTCATCTTTGTAGGTTTGTACTGCCTTCTGCTTCTGAAGTATAATATTGTTAGGCATATCTGTATTTCTGAAACATGTGGAGAGTCAATTGAGTAGGAGTGTGTTAAAGCTCCTTCATTAAATGAAAGCCATATTAAACATATCTTGTTAATTTGTTTAATATAACACTGCCAGCATCCCATGTCTGTGCTTTAGAAATGTTATAAATACTACATCTCAAATTTCTAAAGTCAGATTTATATGTAAACATCTTTGTAACTCAATGATGTTCAAAAAGCTGCTTCCCTCATTCTCTCTATCATACACAGCCAAAAAAGATACAGCAGAAATGCTGTATTTATTCACTTTCTTAACAAGTGTTTTTGTTCACACTTCCAATCAGACATTCATTTTAAGCAGGGCAGTCCTCATTCCCATTGTTTTGATTGTTCTGTTTTTTCCCCATCCTTCTTGTTTTTAAGTTTCAGTTCTCCCAAGCATGTTGATACTAATCTCTCTTGATCCTTAGTGAAGCCATTCTGGCTCTTTTTGCATTGGCACAAATTATATGATTTTATTGAGGAGCTCAATTTTTTATTTTTTTAAACTTTCCAGTTCTGTATTTCTTTTGATTTTTTTTCTGTTTATATGGTCTGACTTTGTATTCTTAGTGTGCAAAGAACAATTCTTTGCAATTGGCTGCCAAGTTAAAACATATACCATGGTAATACCCATTAAATATAAAATATTTCACTATTTTGCACTTTTGCCCATTTCTTCTGGAATGAATAAAGGCTCCATAAAGAAAAGATACAAGCTAGAACGCAGGCAAGAAAAAACCAGAATATTTTAAGTAAATATTTTAAGTAAAAGTAAGATAATTACTTTTATATAAAAATGATGAAAAAAATTAGAGAATAAAGAGAATTAATGTTTCACAACTACCAAAGACAGATTTCCTCCAAATCTGCTGTTGATTTCTTTCCCTTCCACTCCCATCCATACACAAAAGCCTAGGCTTTAACTGGATGCCCCATTTTGTGCTAGACGTTAGAAAAATCCTTTTCTGTATAATCACTCCTGCAAATTGTTTTCAGTTTGAAATTCTTACTTTCTTCCTCCTGGCCACAAAAATCTCCAGTCTATGATTTTGCATATTTTACTATATATCTAAATTGCACTGAACAGAAATATTGCCAGTGATGAACAAACTTGTAGAATGTAGTAGTCTTCTTGTATTGCCCTTTGGCATATTGTTATTAATGTTTCAATTTAGAGTATTCCTCTGACTTACCAGATACCCAATGACTTTCATTAAAACAAGATCTAGAAAGGGAATCCTGGAAAATATCAATTTTTCATGAAGATCAAAGCACTGAACTTCTGCACATATTCTTTGAAGCCTATTAAATTGAAATACAGAATATTGTTAGCTCATAGTAGATACTGTTTCCTTATTTTGAAGAACGATTTGAACTTAAGTTCTGCTTTTTGAAGTTTTTATGAATTTATATTTTTCTTCGTAGTCCCCAAAAGTATTTGTTCAAAATCAAATATTACTAATAATATTTCTTCTTTATACACAATGTATGTTTTTCTTCCATTTAATATTCATTATTGACTGTTACAATTTTGAAACTACTATGTTATATTATCTTTTTATACATTGTACAGTTAAAATTTTAGCAAGATGATTTATTTTTATGACAACTTTCTTCTAGTAATTTGTGTTTTTTCTTCTTCTAATTTATCCAAAAATATGTAAATTACGTCATGCTGTGCTACGAGCATAATGAATATTAGATTTGATTTGAAATTTGATTGAAGTTCTTTTTAGATCTTTGTTATTTTTTTGTTTTTGTTGTCTAGCTTCACTTGAAGCTTAGCCATTTGCCACACACTTAAGAGACGTCTTGCTTATCAACAGAAATTTTGGACTCAATTGTCGTAAGCTGGGGACTACTTGTATTATTGTTAGCCTCCCAGACTTGTGTGTCACAAAGTGGGCAGCTGTAAAAATCATTTAAATAAAATAAATAACATGCTGACTGAATATACTTACAGTTCAATATTCAGTCTACACAATAAGAAACTATTATAATCAGGCCCTTGGTTACACAGAATATTATAAGTGTGTTCAACAGAATACAATCGTGTTTTGTCTTTAAAAGATACTAATACGAGAAAGTCATGAACAGAATAGACAAAGTCTTTCTTTTAGATTATTGGACCTTGAGCCTATAAACTATCATACTATGAAAACCTATCCTTATTTTAATCAGTTCAGAATCTTTTTTTTTTGCAGTTCAAAAGGTATAACAGGACTTCTTCCCACTCAATGTACAGTAAAATATTATATGAATGAGAACCCTGGACTGAGATGAGAATATAAAGAACAAGATTGAATATTCTGGTATGTTTTCTCTATAATTTTCTTTAGACTTGTCAAAGTTTTATGTAAGTTTTTATTTAGTTTTGTCAATGTTTGTTTATTTTTATCCTACATTTTTTTATTTTTATAAATTACTCAAGACAGTCTACATACCTATTTTCCTTCCTCCTATTTTCCCCACAACAACAACCCTGTGAGGTGGGTTAGGCTGAGAGATGTAGTCTGAAATATTAATATGTAAATGAACATCACAGGGTAAATAGGAATGAATGATTTAGTTTGTTTCTTATGTCTTCATGTATTACTTATAAGACCAGTAATACACCGTCAGTGAGCTCAAATTCCAGCTGTGACAGTTTAGACGAATGTGAGCAAACTCTGATTGAAGAATGCAAAGAATTACCTGCAATAGCTCAGCCTGTCATTCATGATTCAGCCGACGAACAGGAGGAACTGATAGAGCCCTTGATTGATGCAAGGGAAAGGCGTAGGCAGAAAAGTATGACGCAACGTGATGAGAGTTTGTCACGCCCCTCTGATAATATAAGGAGATGCCCAGACCAGGACTTATGACCTTGGGAAAGACTCTGTTCGGATTATTCTTGTATTTGCTGACAACCTCTGATTTATAGTTTAACTATCTTCGGCTGAAGATAGCTTTTTGGGAGCTTGATTTATTTGGCAACAGACAAGACTTTTGCTTGCTGTGGAGTTACTTTGCTTATTCAGTTTCTTTCTTCGGACCTATCTGGGGGATAGAACACATGGGTATAAGTGGAAACTGTCAGTAAGAAAGAACAAGGAAGTAAGTTGTGATATGTGTGCAGAAAAGCATAAAAAGTGTGGCTTGAGATGAGTTCGGAGCCACCTATATTTGCCCCTCCCGGACCTGCTGTGTCAGTGGACCTCATTGCAATGGGTTATTAATGTAAGTAATGTTATGATGTTATGATGGCTGTTCATGTTCCAAATTATTAGTGAAATAAACCTCTGAATCTCAAAGTAAGAATTATTGGTTGTGTTGCTGTCTTCTGTTTCTTTGATTGGAATTTTCCACGACAGAGAGCTGTATGCAACAAAATTTCATTTTAATGTATGCCGTTTAGTGTACATTTACAGTGACAACAAAGTTATCCTATTCTATCTATTCCAGATGGGGACACAAAGAACAAAACACATCAATTTCATCATTCTCTTCTTATTTTCAGATGTGAGATTACTCATTGAATGAAATTTTGCCTCATGCAACTTGCTCTTGCATGTAACTATCATTGTGATGTAGTCTTTAAGACCAGTGGGTTGAACAAGTTAGCAGTAAAGAATGAAGAATGTATGCATTCAACAGAACTGGTTGTTAATTATAGAATCCCACAGGCACTTGGATTAAAGCCATAGTAATTTCCTCAGTATAAAGCCAAGATGAATTAAGTCAACATTAGCCCTAGCATTGTTCAATCATGTGGGGATGCTTTTCACTAACACAGAATGAACAGGGGGGAAAATGAATGCTCTTGGCCGTCTCTGTTTCTAAACTCTCTGCAAATGCGTGCAACACACTTTTTCTAAAGCTTAGCACAGCTAGTTGCTCTTCATCTTGCCATTAAAAAAATCCAGCTATTTAACACTGTTCATTTGGTATTGTGCCACTGGAAATTACATGGAAAATAACTACATTCACCCATATTATAGGCATCCAGTTCTATTATGAATATTTTATATGGGTTTTGTTCCCTTGTAGTAATGAAAAAAAGAGAGAAATTAGCAAAGAAGCATGTTGAATAGTTCTAAATCATGCCGGTTGTTGAAAACCTGGAGACCTGGTAGCATACAAGGGATGCTGGGTCAAAGGTTTGCTTTGCTTTGCTTTGCTTATTTTACAGGTGGTCCTCGACTTAACAATAACTCATTTGGTGACTGTTCAAAGTTATAAAAGCACTGAAAAAAGTGATTTATGACCATTTTTCATACTTATGCCATTGCAGCATCCTCATGATCACACAATCAAAATTCAGACACTTGGCAACTTGGATTCATATTGATGATAGTTGCAGTGCTCTGGGTTAATGTGATCACCTATTGCAGGGTTTTTTCAAATTTGACAGACTTGTCAAGTTTTTATTAAGGCTTGTGGACTTCAACTCCACAATTCCTCCTCTAGTCATGTTAGCTCAGGAATTCTGGGAGTTGAAGTCCACAAGTCTTAAACTTGCCCAAGTTTGAAGAGCCTTGATCTATTGTGACCTTCTAACAAACAAAGTCAATGGGAAGGCCAGATTCACTTAACAACTATGTTTTTAATTTAACAACTGCAATAATTCACTTGTCAAATGTGGCAAGAAAAGTCACAAAACTCACTTAACAAATTTATCACTTATGAAACAGAAATGCTGGCTGAGTTGTGGCTGTACATTGAGAAATGCCTGTGTTTTATATTTTTTTATTTTGTTTTGTTTTTTATTTTATTATTTCCTTTTATTTATTCTGTTTCATTTAATCATTTAAAGTAAACCTGGACTTTAATTCTAACACACTAGAAATAATAATTGGCAGGGAATCCAAAGGAATAAAATAACAATTTATCCTTACATTCTTAGTGACATAAAGACAGGTTAACTGGGGCATAGGGCTATTTGAAGCCCTGCTGCCTAACTATCTGCTTCCCTAAATAAATTTAAGCTGAGCTTACTCATACAATATGCTGCTTTCATTCTGTCTGAAAGTAAAATGAACTCTATACTTTATTTAGAGATCCCGAAAACAAAACAAAATGTTTTTCTTCTAAAGCTCTAAGTTCTTTATAATGTGTATGGGTTTTAGTCAGCTTACTTTGACATTTTGCCTATTTTATGATGGCATTATCATTTTATATCACATCAGATTCTCTGTGTTTGTACATGGGAGAACATATTGTAATTAATTTTAAAAAAATTAAATGGTGCTAGAGTTTACCAAAACATGAGGCTAAAGAATTGTGGAACAACAGTAGAATTTCCTTTTGCAAACTTTATATAAATATAACAGACTTATTAATGAAAATTAATGTCATTAATGTTTTCTGAGTGGTCAGAACTTAATGATCAATTTAAAAATTATTCTTTTCATAACATAAGATCTTTTGGTGTTTTTGTCCTTTTCTGATTCTTCTTGTCTTTCTCTCTTTTCCTTTGCATATTAAAACAATGTAAAATGTGAATATATACACTGATATCTTAAGTGCAGAAGAATAAGCAAGATTCCCCTTAATTCGATTAGTGCCCCATTATGGGAAAATTGAGTGGCGTTGTTACATGTAGCTTATGGCAACCAATTTTATAACCATGATAGAGGAAGATTTGGGTTGCCTAAATACATGGAAGCATTAAATGAAGACAGTGTGATGTAATGGTTAAGGTGCTGGATACATCAAGCAAATTTTAAGTCAACTCTTACCACATAATTTCACTAGGTTACCTTAGATTAGGCATTTTATCTCAGTTAACTGTTCCTAATAGGGTAGAAGGATAATTGGAATAGGGACTGCACTATATAGCTCCTTGAGTCTCCAAATGAAAGGACATATATAACGTCGAGAGATATAATGAATAAATCACAACACAAAGACACAGAAAAGGCTGCATTAACAGAGGGATAGAATCAAGAACACAAGAAGTGATACTACCACTGTGGTAAGATCACACTTAGAATACTGCATCCAATTCTGGTCTCCATAATATAAAAAAGATGTTTAGACTCTGGAAAGAGTGTATACTGTATGAAGAACGTTTGCTGGAATTGGATTTGTGTAGCCTAGTGAAAAGAAGAACTGGGAATAACACGATAGCAGTGTTCCAATATTTGAGGGACTGCCACAAAGTAGAGGGGCTCAACTTATTTTTCAAAGCATCAGAAGACAAGATGGATGGAAACTGAATAAAGAGAGAAGCAGCCTAGAAGTAAGGAGAAATTTAGAGGCAGTAAGAACAATCAACCGGTGGAACAACTTGCTTCAGACGTTGTGGGTGCTCCAACACCGGAGGCTTTTAAGAAGGGACCAGAGAGCCATTTGTCTAAGGGGTGGGATTCAAATTTCTTAACAACCGGTTCTGTGGGCATGGCCTAATTTGTGGGTGTGGCTTGCTGGTAATGTGACTGGCTGGGTGTGGCTTGTTGGCTGGGCATGGCTTGTTGGTCACGTGACTGGGTGGGTCAAAAGATAGAAACTCACTTTAACAATGCTCTTGGTGCAGGGTTGGACTAGATGACCTCTGAGGTCCCTTCCAGCTGTGCTGTCTCAAAGCATCCTCTGAAGCTGCATCTAGTGCCAGGGATCATGGTCCTTCCTTCCTCTCCTTTTTTTCTTTTTCTCCCTCCCTCC
>JANHFN010008330.1:26937-37944 GCA_032468175.1 Toxicocalamus goodenoughensis
CGCCTAGAGACTTCCAATTCTACGCGGGAGAAAACCCGAATAACCAAAGATCCACATACAAATACCCGCGAAAACCTTAGAAAACAAGTATATATGTATATATATATATATATATATGTATATACACACACACACACAGAGTGTCAAGATCAAGACAAAATTCCTCCCTGTTCTGTGCTATTATAGCACACCTATAATATTGTGACTCATTCTGGCCCATGTTTTAAGAAAAGCACTGACAACATATGAGAGAAAAATAGCCAAGATGATAAGAGACCTCAAAAGAAAAAACATAACGGACTATTGAAGATATTGGATAGGCTTAGCAGGAAAAAAGAAGTCTGCAGTATATATGCTAGCTCTGCAAAGTCATGGAGAAATTCAAAGTTGCTCCAGATAGTAGGATAAGTAACAGTGGGTTTAAACAATAAGAAATTTTGATTGGACAAATTCCTAACAGTAATACTTAGATAACAATGGAACAATTTGTTCTGTGAAGTTGTGGATTCTCATTTACGTGAAGTATTCAAGTAGTTTGCATGGCTAAGGATGCTGCAATACTGAATTTTTGTACTGGCCAGGGATTGGTATAGATCAGAGGTGTCATACCCAAGGCATGCGTTTGTTGTCACGTGGCATATCGTGATTTACCCCCTTCGTTAAAATATAGGTGGACATGGCCAGCACGTGATGCATCTGGCCTGCGGGCCACAGGTTTGATACAACTGGTATAGATGATCTCTCAGGTAACCTCAAAACCTTATATTATTTGATTGTTTAGAGGCAAACTTGATGTAATAGCATTCATACAGTTAGTACTTACATGAATGTTGAAAGGTGATTAGTATTAAATACTTGGGTGGAAGGAAGGTGATAATGGTGATGATGGTAGCATTTGATCCAGACATCAGTTACATATTAGCTTTAGGGAAGCTAATTCTGCAGAAGATCATATTCCTTAAACATGTGCTGGAAGATGAACAATTAAGTGATGACAGAAGAGAGAAACTTTTAGCAAAATATGAAAAGTTATAGGGGAATAACTCAAGTCCTTGTTGCTTAGTCAGCTCCATAACTACCATTAGTATTTTGCCAGTAGCATAAAGTATTAGTAAGAAACTAATTTGCATTACTGCAGCTGATGTTGTATCTGTCTCCAATATCACAATCTTAACCCATTCTATTCTAAACTCAGTTCTTAATGTATTGTTTCCTAGAAGAGGTATAAATCTGGCTCTCAAATTTGGTAACTGAAAGATAGTGCCTTAGAAAATAACATTAAAAGGATAGCTGCAAGAAATGAGAAATATTTCCTGTCACTGCAAATATTACCAAACTGTACAAGTTGGTCATATTGATGTCTGGAAAAATAGGAAAAGATTTTTCATTCAAATGAATTAAAATTATGTTTCCACATGAAAAAGGTCATAATTGTGGGATATGTTCCAATTACATTCTTTATTATGGATCATCTTTAAGGATTACAGATAAGAAGCACTATTCTGCAGTGCTTCATTCCTAAGTGGGAGATTTAGTCAGTGATGGGAGAGAGTGAGATTTTGGCTGTTCAATATATAAAACTATTAGGGTAAATTATCCATTAATTTATGATAAAATATTAACAATATTTTGATATAATTACACACCCAGATAAACCTGACATGCATTGGAGAATTTGACCTCATGTTTAAAGATCAGAAAAGGGACATTGAATGGAATGAAAAATGCTGAAATTGAACTCTTGCAAGGCTGGGATGCTATCTGAAAATGCCTAGCTGTCAGTCATCTCCTATTCTGACACTGAATGAAGTTGCTGCATTTGGATTTTGAATAGATTTCTGAATGCAATTCCAAGATTTGTTTTTAACTTACAAAACAATGACTCCCAAACTCTGCTATGGTGTTCTAGCACCCCACACCAAACTCTCAGGAATACCGCAGAATACTTTAATATTTAATAAATGGAAATGTTAGAATTGATTGTGATGCCCCAGGATGCCCTGGCATTCCATTTGGGTGCTGGGGTACCATGAAAAAGTCACTGAGATGCTAAGGAAAACTGGGAAAGTTTGGCAATCTCTGTTATAATGGTCAACATGCTTGTGTTCCACTTGGTTAGTGGCTTGGTAGTGCCCACTCTGTGGGTTTTCAGAAAGGTGTAAACCAGCATAAAAATGTAGGGTATCTGTCATCATTAGACTTAGGTTGAGTGTCACATTTTGTTAATTCAGTGTTCAAGGGAATATGTTTTACAATGTCATTATTTTAAAATTTAATTTGTAAACTGTTAGGAGTTACACTAGAATAAAAAGTATATATTGGTGATGTGTAAATAAATATGTCCAGCTATTTTATGTCATTTCATGCTTTGATTGCACCAGATATTGGATATTATTGTTATTGTTGCATATTTTAGGTAAACCTTTTGTTTATTTTTTATATTTTCTATTTTCCTAAAAAGGTTTATTATATTATCATATATTTAGTTTTTAGTTTTTTTAAAAAATAGTTTGATTTTGTAAGAACACTACTTAATATCAGACCTACAACACATATTCTGACTGGTAAGAAAGTTCTTTTTTGAGAAACAGGAGCTTCAAAGATTTTTTTCGGGTTGTGATAAGTGAAGATAATAAATTAAAGTCTCCAGTAAGCCCATACATGTTATAAGCAACAGACTTGATGTCGACATCTGGAATAAAATATTCTGATATGGTTAACTTTCTTACTTTTTGTTTCTTTCCAGACCCCACTATTCCCCCCCCCAATCCTTGGTTATTTGCATTTCTTTCTGATCATTCTTATCCATCTTGCATCAAACTCCTGAACTGCTCAAAACTATGGGATCAATCTCAGGTCCTCCTTCCTTGATCTAATTGGTCAGGCTGGTACTGGTTGGAGTATATGGCCTGGTGAAATCTGTCTCAATAGTCTTTACTCAGCTGATCCCTATGGGAAGTGCCATCACCTTATTAACAACTGAGCTCTTGAATGTCTTGGTATTTCTGTGCAATTTCTGATAGTAATATGAGAATTTATATATGATCTGAATATGGTCCACCAGATGAGATGAAGCAACTGCTGCCCTGCCTGAGATGAGAGATAAAGACACAATAAGAGCTAAAAGTGAGATGTGAAACAAAAAATAGTCTCCCATAGCATTACGATTTAAAGTGGCTGTTTTGATAATCCAGCATAATTCCTAGAGTCCCTGGTCAGAGACTTTGGAATAGGAATCAATGACAAACCCCAAGACTGTCCTGAATGTTGGGTGCTGTGGTTTCTATAGCAACAGAAACTGAAGGTGTCAGAATAACTGAGAAACTCATATACTTAACTACTGGGTGCTAAATTTATCTTGAAAATATTTTGGTTTATTTTTTACCCACTCAGTTTCCTTTTTTGAAACGTTATGAGAAAAGTAGTAGCTTGCCCTTGCAGCAACAAGATATGGAAATAATCAGTCATGCTGATGCTGTTAACATTGCTCATTGCTTCTATTCCTTTCTAATGCAGAAGATAAGGCTTCGTCCTTCCCTTCTTCCCTTCCCTCCCCTGCCCTTTTCAGGAAGAGGGGTTCTTCCCCTATCTTATCCTTCCCTTCCAATTGTGACAAATAGGAAACATTCTCCAACTGTATGCCCAAAGTATTCAAATTATTCAGACTTGAGTTGTGCAAGTTGTGGATACATCCCCTACTCTCTTAAGTGCTCCCCTTTTTCTCTTCATTTTGATTTTGTCTTTTATAATTTAATTAAAATGAACAAACAGAAAAAAGGAAAGAAACAGTATTGTGTATATACACTGTATATATAAAACAGTGAATGCATATATAATTTTACAGTTTCAATAAATCATGGCCATATTTGATCATACCTGTTCATATATAGTCTATAACTGCAATCAACTTGTTTAATTTCCATGTAGATACATAATTAAAAAGAATAAAACATATTAAAGTATTAAAATATTGAAATTCAAATTAATAAATGAAATAAATTATAGTAATAAATTTTCTGGGATTTTCCCCCCTCCAAGAACATAATGATTTTAAGACATTGCAATAGCATGCATTTGAATAAATATTTGAATGAAATGTTATTACATCTCCAACAAACAGCTCATTTCTTTTTTATATAAAAATGAGAAAGGTTGCATTTCCTTTGTTTTGCAAAATCTGAAAAAACAGCAAGCTAACTAAGAGTACTGGTAGATTGAAATTGATGAGCTCAGCCACCATCTTCTCATTAACCTTCCCTGGGAAGAATCACTATTTCCTGATAGATGTCCTGATGAGAAATCTTGTGTTATCAGTAGCTATGATATTTCCTACCCTTTCTAAACATTCAGGCTGATTTCCCCATGTATGTATTCATAGCCAGCTTCGTTTTCCTAGTTTTCCTCTGCCGCTGCCTTACCTAGTCAAGTTTTTCAATGGTGCCTGGGGATTGGCAGTTATATTAAACTATATTGAACTATAACACCAAATGAAACTCAAAACAGAATTCATTAAAGAAGTGATTGGTAGTTCTTTTTCTTGCAAAATGATTATGCTGGATGGGAAGAGAAATATGGTTGGAATTCAGACAATCTCCACCTGGAAACTTGCTCATTTTACAATGTGCACATGCAGTAACACTGAATACCCCGTGTTTGATGTGTGGTAATAGTATTGAGAGGTTAGTACTTTTTGTACTAACATTTTTTTCCCAACACAAGAGTGGGAGAAAAGCAAATTATTACCAACATGAGATACCCATGGGCTCTATTCAAAGTAGAACAAAATGAAACAATGATTTTCTTTAATTATTGCATTGCTAATTCCTATTTAACATTATAATCAACTATTTTTCCCCCAAAAAAATTCATACATGCTTTCCCCAAGTGAGATATTTTCCAGTCTGAATCCAAACATTTTTTGTCTCCTAACTAGAACTTTGCATTTGAATGATTTAAAAATAATATTTTCATCAAAGTTCTCCAAGCATTGTTTTGTCAAAGTTAAGACTTTCAGGATATCTTAAACCAAAATAATATTTGAGTATTGCATCTCCTTTTTTTGAAGCCCTTTACCTCTTGATTCATCTTCAGTTTCTGGTCTTCCAAGCATCCCAGTTGGTTTCCCGTGTGTTGTTATCCACTTCCCCATTCCCATATTAATGTCTTTAGTTTTCCTTTACCAAATATAGAACTTTGCATCTATCTCAGCTAAAGTTCATCTTGATGAATTTTGTAATTTTGTAATCTTGTCAGTATTAGATAGTGTCCTCTACTAGTGTGATTGTAATCCCTTCCTCTGAAAATGTGTTAATCATATCATCAAACTTCTCATTCAAATCATGTGTAAATGTGTTAAGTATTTCTGGGCCTAGAATAAATCCCTCAAATATACCACCCAATTGTTCTTGCATTTATTTATATTTTTGGATATAGTTAGTTCTGTTTACATCTAATATTAGTGTTTTCTAGTCCAGTTCCTTCACCCACCACTAAACTAAATTCTTGAAAGACCCAGCACATTGAAAATGTAGCTGTGTAACTACATTTTGCCATTCAGAAGAATTTGAAGAGACAAAATAGGTTTAGCAGGATTTTAAAGGAGTAATTGAAGTTAAGCTGGCTGCTCAAGTTCTTTGGAGTATTTAGTAGTAAGCAAAGGAGCAGAATTTCATCCTGGGCATTATATGACATAGGATAATGGCCTAAATTAATTTTTGATTTAGCAAGGCTTTTGGGAATACAGACAGTTAACTTATAATAGGTGGGTTCATTTAAGTCATTGGTAACGTTGACTAGCAGAAATACCAATAATTTAATTTAAGATTTTCATTGAACAAGACATGCCTATTTTCAATGAGCCATATATCTTCTCCAATGTTAGTGTGCTCAGACTTATTTATGGTTTTAAAAAGAGATATGAAAGTTTAAAAAGCAGTAAAAGCAGTCCATTATTTTGATAGCAGGAGCTGACTTTTACTTTTCTTTTATAACATAATGATTAGACCAGTTCTGCACAAATATGCCTGCAGGCAGCATACATCCCACCAAAGAGCCTTGTGTGGCTTGCCACTGTTTCTTAAAAAGTAATCAATTTGCGGCTATTAACCAGAAAGAAGCTTTGCTAAATATCCTTAAGCCTCACCATGCTGCCAGCATCAGTGTTGCCACTGTTCTGCTTGCTGCCAAACAGCTGAACCTGGTATTCCAATTTTTTTATTTTATTTACCAATATGACTCTTGTATAGTTGTGGAGGGTAATATATGGTAGTATCAGGGATAAGATGGTATTCGTGGTATACTTGTACAATCTAATAATCCAGCATGCTTCCACAGTCCTTATCCATTCCAGGCTTGAGAAGAATAATTGGGAATAAATAACTTTGGCATAAGTTCAGAAACTATATACACTGATTGTGTGTGTGTGTGTGTGTGTGTGTGTGTGTGTGTGTGTGTGTGTGTGTGTGTGTGTGTGTGTGTCTGTGTGTGTGTGTGACACCAAAACAAGCAAAATGTGGATGTTTGGTCACATTAAGAATTCATACTGTAAAAATTATGTCTATTAACACATGGAAGTGTTCTGATTCTGGTGGTGAAAATGGATTTTATGATTTGACTCTAATTTATATACATAGTAATTATGGCAAATCATTACAGGCTGTGCTTGTTTTGAAAAAAATCTTCAAATAATGAAAAAATTTTTATGGAATATGAGCAAAATGCATAGTGGTCAATATTTGTAAGAAGTATGTGAAAATGATACAGAAGAAAACTTTTGTTTGAAATTTATTTATGTGTGAAATAGTGAAAACAAGCAAGCTATCACTTCTTGTTGTGGACAATGCTACACAGATATGTAATTATTTTGCACCCAATCATTATTTTAGTATAATCCAATTACACATGAAGATTTTACATGGAAATACTGGTGATATCTTGGCTAGATGAGAAAAAAAGAACTGTTTTTTAATGAAAAGGTGTAATAACAATCTTAATGTTAGTTTATTAAATATATTTTTATAACAGTAAATGCAACTGAATTGTCTATTTTCAAGGTGTCTTGTAATTATGCTGGGCCTCCTCTGTTGTATGTCACGGACATCCCCTTAATACTCTCCTTTATTGGGGAAATGAACAGTTCATCCCTTATAACTTACCCTGATTTCTCTAAAAAGCCGAAGATGTAGAGAAAATGTTTTCCTGTCACAAATGCTGAAATAATATTCCATTGCTAATACAATGGTAAATAAGTGGCATCATGTTTTTTGCTACTCTGGAATGACATTAATATTAATGTCCACCTGTCTAGCTTACCAATATCCGGATACTCGGGCTGTAGTCAATATTTAGTAATATTGCACATTTGCCTACAGAAGGCACTAGAATCAAACTCTCTGAGTAGGACTAGAGAAAGGTTTCTTTTTAGAAGCCTTGAAACTGCCAGTGCCAATCAGCACAGATAATATTGGATTAGACAGGTGTCTAGTTTAAATGAATAAAAAGTAGCTTCTATGATGCCTTATTTAAGCAAAACTATAATATGCTCACAAGTTTGAGGTGCCATTGTGAATATTTGGCAAAGGGGAAAAGCGGTGAAATGTATTCATGATGCAAAAATATTTTTATTTATTTGTTTATCAAATTTATAGGCCACTCATCTTGCAAGATTGAATTCTGAAATAAGTATGTATGAATTAGAGAATGCATGCATACATGTATTTAAAAAGAGTTGTGAGAAGGATGTAAGGATTTTCAAACTGAGATAACTGAATATCATAGCTGGTGTTAACTCTGCAAGAAAGAAATCAAATTCCTATTTAGCATTTGGAGATGTTCGTGATACAATAGGCTTCCAGTCCCCAAACAAATATTTCCATAAGCAAAGAAAAGAACTGAGTAAAATAGTAATTCTACAGTGACATATCAAGTTATATTCATAATGTATTGTTCTTAAGTGCTGTTGCTTTAATAGAATAACGAATAGGTGGAATTAGTGTACAGTTTTATTATTATTCATATATTATCTGGAATAGAAGCAAGGGATCATGCCTAGAATTTCACATTCTGAATTTGTATGTAATCATCCACATGCAAAATTTGAAAAATAGACTAGAATAATTTATTTAAATAATTTTTTAAAATTTTCCCTATGAAAAAATGTATTAATTATTGCTAATTATTTAAAGCATTTTCATTGTTCAGTCACAAAGTTACACAGAAAACCTTAAAAACTAATGAGCATAGTAATTAATATTTACAATTCTTAATAATAAAATATTTCTGAAGATAGCATAAGATAAAACTTGAAGCTTGTATCACATTATAGTATACGTCAATATTTTTTTATTTTTTTTATTTGCCATTCCTCTCTTATCCAACAGTGGCTATTTTATATTAAATATTGGGAGCATTGAGTTACCTTGTTTAACTTCTGTTTGGGATTTATGCTTTTCAATATATAATATGACTATTAATAAGATAAAATACAATTAGTCATTCTTTATTTTGTATGTTATTTGTGGTATTATTGTAACATAAATGGGTTTAGAAATATATATACAATATTTGTTTGTCAAGATGATTATCTGCCTGCTGGATAAAAGAAAATGGGTAAAATTACTGAAATGCAGATGGATTTTTTATTCTACAATACAGTAGTTCCCAAAGGATATGAAACCAGTTTTGGGTGTCTGTTACAGCTGACCTTTGCAAGAATAAATTAGGTTTTTCAAGCCTTCTCTGATGTGTAGCCAAAAGGGAGCTGTCTAGTTACATGCATTTTTAAACATCTGCTTGGAGAATCTAAGATCAAAATGCAAAATCTTTGGCTCAGCAGTCGTCCCTTGAGGAAATGGGAAATCTCTGAACTTATAAAGCTGAAGCACTTTCAGGCATATAGTATTGTCTACACAGAAAATTGTACCTACTGTCTACTAGAAGTATAAAATTGATCAAATAGAGCATTGCAGAACAAACCTGAAGCAAATACATAGGATACAGAGACAAGGAGGGGAGGGAGGGAGGGAAGGGGGGTAGGGAGACAGAGGAATACATTAAGTTCATTTAATTTTTGTTTTCTTATAAACCATAAAAGCCTATAGTATGTGTGTATGTGGTTTTTAATTTTTTTTTCTTGCGCCTATTTCAGAAATTAGACTGAGAAACAGAGGTGGTATTCAGCAGATTCTCACCAGTTCTGGAGAACTGGTAGCGGAAATTTTGAGTAGTTCAGAGAACCAGCAAATACCACCTCTGACTGGAGCTTTTACAGTATCTTTCCCCTGCCATGCCCACCAAGCCACTCCCACAGAACCAGTAGAAAAAAAAATTGAATCCCACTACTGCTGAGAAATTGAACAAGGTCAGTTTTCCAGCTTTATAAATTTGAATTTGGCTCCTCTAACCAAATGTTTTACTGGCTCAAATTTTTATTAAAGTAATATTAACCTACTAGAAACATGTTATGTTATTGATAATTAAGACAATTATCAATACATATCTGACAATCTTTCAGTGACTAAATTCACATAATAAATTAAACTATAGTTTGGTTTTGGCATAGAAACCCATATGAAACTAGCAGTTTGATTTGAAAACAATGTATCTTAATGTGTCAGGTAATGGTGATTTATTTTACAAGGACATATAGCTTAGCTAAAGCTAAGAACATTGTGTGACCAAGAGACTGAACATACCAAAGATTTATTTCTTATAGCATGCATTTCCAGTCTTTTAGAACAACTGTATACATATCCATTCCATTGTTACCATGGGGTAAAGCTATTTTTGCAAACCCTAGAAAGGGAATGAATTAAAGAATATGAGATTGAGACATTATATTAGAAGAAGAGGAAATATAAATCAAGTTTATACCAACATAATTCACTATGTAGGTAGTCCTTGACTTACAACGTCCTAACAGATGCCATATAATTATTTATTCAGGCATATTATTTTGTACGGTTTCCCAGCCAGACAATACGTCTCTGTTTTTATTTATTTCATTTCATTCATTCATTTTTTAGTCTCCTAATATATCAAGTCATTTTCTATATTTCTTGCTAATTATCATACAGGCCTATGCTATTAGTCTAGAGACTGCCCATTATGGTTTGGACCACCAGAATGGTCATATAATGTTTTTTTTTATAAAATAGGGAAGATTATGCTAGATAACTTATATTAATCATGCTTGTGCTATATGCAGTAATCCTTGTGGAGTGAGAAACTTAGTTTTACCCCAAGCAAACATATTTATAGAATCTCTAATTCTGATACTATCCAAGATACTTCTGCTTTCATATCCACAACATGGATTAGATAAAGTTGTTATGCCCAACACATGTTTAAGAGTTTCTGTTCACTTTCTTCTGTCTCCATTGATGAATCTCCATAAGTAACCAGTCTTCTGCCTTACTAGGGACTATTGGTTTTCTCTCTGTAGGAAACCTCTGATTACAGAAGAACTTATGATCTTTTGTCCATTAACTGGAACTGTCTTAGGCCCAGTACTCTTCAATATCTTCATTTTCCCTCTGTATTTATCATTGCTACAGAAGGAATGGTAGTCTTTTGCCCATTGTCTGGGTCTCCTGTCACTTTGCTACTTTGCCTTTTATTCATACCAGTTCATTTCATCATTTGAATAATCATGCCACATATTCATTGAATTATGCTTCATGTGTTTTGGTGTTTGAATTATTTGCATGGGGCTTATTAGTTTGTTTTCTAAAGATCATTTGATGGTATAGAATGATCAGATTGTGTACCTTTTATTTGAAACTTAGGAAGTGGCTATAAAATATTATATCCTAATGTGAGGAAGTAGTTGGTCAACTAAGGAGAGAAGATAGCAAGGAAGTAACAGGCAACAGAGAGAAAGCAGAGCTAAAGTAATAACTAGCAGTCAGCATGGGTTTGTTAAAAACAGATAATGCCAAACCAATCTTATTTCATTCTTCAACACAGTGACTAAATTAGTAGACCAGCAAAATACTGTGGACATAATAT
>JANHFN010008331.1:21793-36627 GCA_032468175.1 Toxicocalamus goodenoughensis
TCTCTCTCTCTCTCTCTCTCTCTCTCTCTCTCTCTCTCTCTCTCTCTCTGTGTGTGTGTGTCTCTCTCTCTCTCTCTCTCTCTCTGTCTATCTATCATCTATGAATATATGATTATCCAGTTTTGGAGAATTGTCCCAAATAGGAAGTGGGGTGGAAAATAGGCAGAGGCAGTTGGGAATGTAATGGATAGTGCCATTGTCACTTGGAGATTAATGGAAGGGCCTTGGGGGAGTAAAATACTTGAACAGGAATATCCAATTGTAGCAGTAATTGTGATATTGTATATGTGAGGCTTTGAGTCCAGTTCTGTATATGTGAGATGAGACCCAACCAAATAGTGCTTCCATTTAAGAGGAATACACTGCTTCGGATACAAAAGCTCTCTTCTGGTTAAATGGAGAGTATTGTGTTAGGAAACCCTGACAAGACATGGGTTATATAGTGCAAATGTTGTGGTATTTATGTTTTGTTGGGAACAATCATTTTAATAGCATTGGGTATTGAACTGTATTGTTTACGGACGACCATCCAGAGAATTCACAATTGATATTTATCCTTCTACACATTGTGATATACAATAACATTGTGATACTATCTTATAGAGTCCTTTGCATAAATCAATTCATTAATGATGTTTATTGATAACCATTGCCAGTAAGTACTAGCAGCTATAAGAACTCTGTAGAAGGACAATACAAAATATTAACTCAGTCAACAATGTCACATTTAAGCTGAACAAAACTTTCAGAAGAAAACTTAACTGGAGATTCAGCATTATCTTTGCACGACACCACTATCTTTCTTACTATTCCTCCTATATAATTTATGTATCGTTCATTTAATTACTTCAATTTCTTTGAGTTACTATTTCTTACGTCTTTTCTGTGCCCTGCATATTACTTACTCCCGAACTCCAAACCACGGCAGGTCAATATGAACACAGAGAAAGCTGTAGCTTTCTATTGATCATATTTTTGGTCACTAAATTAATTTTTCATTTCATTTATTAAATGAAGTTTAATTAATTTTGCATTTAATGTTCTATTATATTTTAATTTTATCTTCACAAAGCATCTTAGGAGCAGTGATTTCTATGTAGAAAAAGTTAATGATTATTGCCATTTCAAGTATGGAAATTTTTAGAGGAGGAACTGAATTTTACCTGAATGCTGGCAATGACCAGTAAGTTTTATTATAAGTATCTAAGGGCCATAAGCTAGCTCAGGGAACATGGAGCAAACTGTATGGCATACAGCTCAATCTTTCAATATCCTCCTATCTTCTATTCTCATTTCCTGAGGCAGCTGTCTCACTTGGTTAATTATAAGACTGGCCTTGCTGCAAACATGATGGCCTTGGGGTTTGCTCTCTCTCCCTATCACAATTTTTGAAAGCCTTGTCCATAGCTATCACCTTCAAAATAGGCTGCATGATGAATGAACAATCGTAAACATTCCCTTGACTTGATCTCTAATTCCTAGGAATTACACAGAAATGTCCGTGTATTTTCCTTGGCACATGATACAAAGTTTTCCATTGAATCCTTTGGTGTTTTGCTTTCCTCCTTCCCCAATCCATCCATTCTGGAAGTCTTCTGCTTAAGTACTAAGCAGGTCCAACCCTTGCTTAGCTCTAACTGAAATCAGACAAGATCATTTTGTCACTTGTTTTGGTCTCCTGTCATTTACAATTCATATCAGTGGAATAAAAAGACATGGCAGGTTCTCCATGTTGAAGAAAAAGGGGTTTAGAAATTGTTTAACGCTATCCAGAGACTCTGATTGGAGCGAGGTTTGAAAGCAATGTCTGGTCTCATTGCTCATTCTAGTTGTATTACAGCAGAGCTGGAGAAGTAGATGATAAAAAAGGCAGCATTTGATAAAATGTCTGCCAGTATGGGTGAGGAGCAGAAGTCTTCTGGGAGACATTCTGAGTGAATGTTGCAAGAATCACAAATTCAAGAGTAGCTTTGGTAAACAAATATTTATGAGGCCAACCTATATACTATTCAGAACCCAGGCTTTGAGAGAAATGGACTTATGGGCTCTCAGGTTTAGCTGGGAGTACATGTTGATTTTCATTCTGCATTATTAAAAAAGAGATGCTTGACACATTTGAGGACAGAGATTTATATGTATTTTGAGCCAAAGGAACAGAGTGAACTATATATTACCGGAATCAATCTGCAAGTTCTTTTCTGTCAGTCTGCAGGGGCAACATTGTTAGAAAATGCAGCTTTCCAGTTCGAATGAGGCATTATGAGAAGAGTGATGTGTGGTTCTTGCTGAAAATAATGAGTAATGCTGCCTACTTTGGGAATTTAAAAAAAAATCAAAAGGAAAATACTCTATGCTGACACTGGTGAGCCCAAGTCTTCAGATAATTGACAGGCCTGAAAAAAAGCCCCTATCTCATCCTTATAACATCAATTGAATGGATCATTTATTTGTGAAACATCTGACAGGCAAAGTTGTTTAGATCCATTCCCAATTGGAATTCAAATGTGGAATAGAGTGGACTGGAAAATGATCTTCCTGGTTATTTGGGAATAGTTTGATCCTATTACATCGGATGAAGTGGACAGGCTCCTTAATGCTTGCAGTGCAACCACCTGTCAATTATATTCCTGTCCCTTCTGGCTGGTGAAAGCCTTTAGGATGGTGATCGCCAGGTGGGTTTCAGGCAGTGGTAAATTCTTCACTGCAAGAGGGGATGTTCCCAGGACTTGACAGGCAAGGTTAAAATCCATCCCTTGATCCCACCTGCCTGAACAATTTCATCCAGTTTCTCACATTCTCTTTTTAAGGAAGGTGGTAGAAAAAGTGGTGGCATAGCAGCTTCAGAGTCCTAGATGAAATGGATTATCTGCTCCAGTGGTGGGATTAATTTTTTTTTACTTCCTGTTCTATGGACGTGGCTTGGTGGGCATGGCATTGTTTGGTGGGCGTGGCTTGGTGGGCGTGGCAGGTGAAGGATATTGTGAAATCTCCATTCCCTCCCCACTCCTGGAAGAAAGTTACTGCAAAGTCCCATTCCTTACCCACCCCGCTAACCTGCTTTCCAGCTCCGTTCTCCTGTGTGGGGCAATCAAAGACCCACTGATCAACTGGGACTCAGGAGGCAGAGAATAGATGGGAATGGGGCCAGTCAGAGGTGGTATTTGCTGGTTCTCTGAACTACTCAAAATTTCTGCTACCTGTTCTCTGAACTACACAAAATTATGGACATTGATCACACTTACTGATCTCTGGCAAGAGCAGGATCGGGGTAGTGCATCCATCCTTGACCTCTCAATGGCCTTCAATACCATCAACTATTGCATCCTTTTGTGGGATATGGGATGTTGGGTTGTGGGATGTTGGGCTGTGCTCTGAAGTCGTGTGCTGTCTTCTTTCTCCAAGGCCAGCCTCAATCAGTGTTGATAGGGTGTGAAAGAGATCCAATCCATGGCAATTCTTTGGTGGCATGCCACAGGGTTTAGTACTCTGCCCATTCCTTTTTAAAATCCATGTAAAGCTGTTGGGTGAGATCATTTGCCTCATGGTATGAGGTACCTTCAGTACGATGATGGTACTCAATTTTACACCTCAATCCCTAGGGATCCAAGTGGTGCCACCACTGCCTTTTCACAGGAAGCTGTGGAGGTCTGGATGGTGGGCAACCAATTTCAAGTGAACCCTGGTGAAACACCTTTGGTTCTAGATGTGATTCATCTGCCCCGATCAAGACCCTGTACACAACTTGGGGGTCTTCCAACTTGGACTCTCAATTCCTGCTTGAAGAGCAGGTGGCAGTCATGGCTAGGAAAGCCTTTTCCCAATTTTGTATTGTGCACCCTTTCCTGGATTGTGAGTCCCTATGCTCAGTTACTCAGGCCCTGGCCATCTCA
Organism: Toxicocalamus goodenoughensis; assembly: GCA_032468175.1. Taxonomy (NCBI): domain Eukaryota; kingdom Metazoa; phylum Chordata; class Lepidosauria; order Squamata; family Elapidae; genus Toxicocalamus; species Toxicocalamus goodenoughensis. Next base: position 25,684 of record JANHFN010008331.1, read on the forward strand.
TTCCAGTCTATAGCAACAGCTAAAGAACTGGTAGCGGTGATTTCACAATGTTGTTTGTATGATAATGATTTTAAAAACTGGGTGGGAATGTGGTGAGGGGAAGAAATAACTGGAAAGAAACAGAAGAAAACAAGATAAGAGAAAAATCCCAGTTTAAGAATTATAAATCATGGTAAGGTTCACCAGCCTATAAATTAAGTAAACAAATAGAGTTAAATTCACCAAGAAAACAGCCCCTTGCAAGCAACAGCTAATCTTCAGGCTAATCAGCGAAGCTTGAAGGGCTGCCCTTCCTAACAGTTCAACAGCTTCTTCTAGTTAGATTAGTAAATGGAAGAGATGCAACCTACCAATTGACATTTACAATTTACAAGTCAATTTCTTTCCCATAGAGTAGGTGATTGTTCTGAATAAATTTGGTCATTAAAAAAATAGCCTGGACAAACCAGACAGCCAATGATGATTCAACATGACCTGCTTCCAAGCATGTGGCCTATACAGAAAAATCTTGACTTCTTTTCAAGCCGAAATGGGTAAACAACAGAATTTGACTTAGAAAATTTACTTAGAAAAGGAGAAGACTCTATCTGCAACCATAGCCAGCTTGGCAGCAAGCTATGTTCTCTAATGAGATATGTAATAAATGATTAAATGAATAAAAACAATAGAACCTGCTACTATTTAAGTGTGCTTGTGCTCATATTTTGTGCCATCTTATATAGCAGAGCTGTGATCTGGACTGAAGCAGAAAATCTGATTCAAAGCATGCAAAGACACTTGGGGTAGGATCTCCTTAAAGCGTGTCTCTTCCTGGACTAAAAGCTATATCTCTTCTCAGCATTTATCAGAGAGGAAATTATTCTATTCTATTCTATTCTATTCTATTCTATTCTATTCTATTCTATTCTATTCTATTCTATTCTATTCTACTCTACTCTACTCTACTCTATTCTATTCCTGTACCCTGATTGTATAAGTGATATTTGGGGAAGTCATCCTATTAGCCCTAGACAACATAGCCAGTGGTTCTATGTAAAAGAACTGTGGTCCAGAAATATGGAGAACTTCCCTGTGGACATATCATTGTTGAGAAAAGGTTAAGTGAGGGCTTTGCTCACTTCACTGGGAAATTAATTGCTGATTTTTTACAATTGGTCTTTTTTGGATTCGTGTAATATATAATGGAAGAAATAAAATTCAGTGGGTGTGAAATACTGAATGCATTGGGGAGAATGTGGCAGTTAGCAAAAGCCATGTTGAGGTAGTAATCTTAATGTTGAAACAACAATCTGCTGCCTTTTCTCTTTCTGTTTGAGATGCTGTGCTTGTTTGTTTTTGAGAGAAATGTCAAGTAATTTATATAAACATATATTTTCAAGTTTTATTGCTGAGCTTCTGAACTTTGAGAAACTAGCTAAGATAAATAACTTTATTCTTTTTTAACACCAATGTGACATATTTTAACCTGTCTACATACAAAAAGTAGTTCTGTTAACAATGGCAACTTTCTTCAAGTGCACTATGAATCATTGTATTCCTTTTTCCTTTTTACATGCACCATTGCCACTATCTTACCTTCAGCAGTTTTGCTAGATTTCAACAAAGATGGAACCAGAGGGCACACATTAGAATTTTATATCAGTTCAAGAAGGGGAAAGAAGAAAGACATATGAAGCTGGAATGACATTCACTGAAGGCTCCCTAGGGAAGATAACACATGTTTTTGTCTTTCACCTGCTAGGCATGCTAAATCAGTGCAATGATAAGCTAATTTATGAAATATATTTCATTGAAACCTGGACATCTTTATTGTTGCTAGTTCAGCTATTACATGTTGGGAAATAATGGATGCTAAAGCTAAAACAATATTAAAATATTTGAATTTTTCTTCGGTAATGATTATGATATATCTTTTTCCTAATGTTCCTACAAAAATACATTTTGAAGCCACTTAGAATTGGTCAAAATTTGAAATACATATTCTTTCCCCATTTAGGGGTAATCATAGCAAAGCAATGCTATTTGTTATCCTAGTGAGCAGCTCATGGCATTTTTAGTAGTGTTGCTGCTTATGTTGATACATGTGGAAATGCAAACCAATTTTACCTCTTGGGAGACATACCTCTGCTATGGGGTATCACATTTCAGTTCACTTCCTCAATCTATGCCTTTATAGTTCAATTGTTCACCAGTTATGAAATTGCCATATAATGGGGTACTGTAGCCAGAATAATATACCATGGTAGTATAAAATCAGGGTGAACCATTTAAATTCCAGCAATATTGTATGTGATATAATAATGGTACCAAAATTGTTATATAGTTAACAGGTTGACACATATTATATAATGGCAAGAGAAAGACAAAAATGACATTATCATACACATGGCATTAATACAGCCACAGAGAAAGTAAGCTTTGCCCTATTAAACTACTGCAATGCAACTGTAGAAAGAACATCATTCTTTAGGTTCTTATAGCTTTTGTTCATTTAGGGCCCAAATCAGTGACCCATAGTCACTAATAGGACAATGCACAATTCATCACAAAATTCAAATCCTGAAGGCCAGCATGGAAAACAAATATTCAGTCAACATCTACCCAGTTTAACGCTGAGAAGCCTGGAAAGAGGAAATATCCAAGGTATCTTCTTTTGATCTGACCACTAAGTGATCCCTCTACCAAATCATCTGGGTTTGACCTGCCTTGTTCTGTCTTGACAAAATTGAACAGAATTAGGTGTAATACTGGAAAAAGTGCCTGTGCCCTGTGTCAGTGGGGATAGAAAGATTCCCCTTGTGGTGACTGTGGTGCTGATATGCAAACTATTAAACATGTTGTGCAAGATTGACCACGACTTGTGTTCTATGGTTCCCTAGAAGATGGAGCAATGCCAGAGGTGATTGCATGGATAGCTGAATTGGATATCCAGTTATCAACCCACTGCCATATTCCTGTAGGTGTTTGGATATAATTAAGTGTATTGTGTGTGTATATGTTTTCTTCTCTTCTGCCATGTTGCCATCATATGCTAAGCAAATAATCAATAGTGACCCATAGTCTTGTCCGTGTAGTGTGTAAGTAACCCTTTTTTGGCTAACTAGCTGATTAACATTTGGAAAAGTTGAAGAATGCATAGTAGCAGAAGTGAACATTCAATCTATCATATCTCTCTCTGTCTGTCTCTCTCTTTCCCTCCCCCTCTCTCTTTCTCTCCCCCCCATCTATCATCCATCTATCTGTCTGTCTGTCTATCCATCCATCCATCCATCCATCCATCTATCTTTCATAAATAGTATCACAATACTATTAGTACTTTAGTATAAATCCATGGTGAATAATGAGGAGAAATGTCCATAGTCTCTGCCCATCCTGCCAGGTCACATAGATGTGCAGGCCCACTCTCTTATATGTTGTCTTCCAGTGCATCTAGAAGTTACACATATTTTGTAACTATCCCTGCCTTGTGGAACATCCCACCCTGAGATCCAGCAGGTCCCCACCATTTTGGTTTCAATAAAGATTTAAATAGCTGGACCCTCATCCAAAATTGGACAAAGGTGAGAGCTCAGCAAATACAGGGATGTTGTTTAGGGTGTGAGTTGTGACTTTGTTGATAGTACTTTTTAAATGTTTGATTATTAAATGATGACAGGTTTATCATATATGATAGCATGTCTCTTAATTAAACTAAAAGTATGCAAGTGTTTTCAGGGCCTTTCTGTTCTTTTAGGAGATAAGTGTACAGTTGTAATTCAAGGGGAAACTAATTTTAGAGAGTAAAAACAGGGGGGAAAGTCTTAATATGTGAGGTGGCCATATTAATGCAAGAAAAATTTAATTCAGTCTGATGGCAACATTGAGGAAAGCATACAAAAATAGTAATGAATAGTAATCAGTTCAAATCAATCCAATCCAATCAAGCAATCAATCAAAAAACCTGGGTGTTCCTGTATTCAGGTAGTCAACATTAACACTTTAAAGAGATAATGTTCCTGATGATGCAACCAAAGAAAAACCAGATAAAAAGATGGGGAGGGGGATAGGGGAAAGATATCCAGGATCCAATGAACTGCACTATTCCAGTGAATGAATTAGTGGATTAGAAAGCAGAGTCAGAAAAAACTGTCTGCAAACTTCTATAGGCATCCAGATGCAACACCATCAAAGCCAAGCGTAACCATTTCTGAAGTAAGGTATGAAGAAATCCTCAGATTATTTGGAACAGGGCTCTCCAACCTTGGCAACTTTAACGCTTGTGGACTGCAACTGCCAGAATTTCCCAGCCAGCTTTGCTGGCTGAGGAATTCTGTGAATTGAAGTCCATAAGTGTTAATGTTGCCAAGGTTGGAGAGCCCTGATTTAGAATGTGTGACTTCTTGTAGTGTTTTATCTGTGAAAGGCCTTATAGTAAGTTTCTCATCAATAACTTTCAAATTATGTATCACAAAAGGCATCTGTGGCTTATGAAGAGTAAAAGTAAAAGAGACAAGAATGCAAAAGAGAATCATCGGGATGAAAAATAGTAAACCTTGTCTTAGATGAAGTTAAGACAGTAAGAATTCATCCAACAGGAGGTCCCAGTTAAAGAGTAAAACTGAGGCAGAGGAATAAATCTGAATATCATTGGAATAGAATCAGAGGTGATATTCAGCAGGTTCTGACCAGTTCTGGAGAACTGGTAGCAGAAATTTTGAGTAGTTCAGAGAACCAGCAAATACCACTTCTGACTGGAGATTTTACAGTATTCTTCCCCTACCACGTCCACCAAGCCACGTCCACAGAACCGGTAGGAAAAAAATTTGAATCACATCACTGAATAGAATAGAATAGAATAGAATAGAATAGAATAGAATAGAATAGAATAGCTTTATTTGGCCAAGTGTGATTGGGTACACAAGGAATTGGTTTTTGGTGCATAAGCTCAGTGTACATACAAAACAAGTAATAATCATAATAATGATACTGATAAGGGAAGGTGGTAGGAAAGTTGAGAAGGATAATAGTAATACAGCCATATTACATGGGTAAAACTACTTAGACATAAGACAGTATTGTGGGAATTAGTTGTTCAACAGAGTGATGGCACAAAGGAAAACATTGTCTTTGTGTCTAGTTGTTTTGGCATGCAATGCCATGTAATAGGATCCCAAGAGGAGGAGTTGAAACAGTTTATGTCCAGGATGTGAGGGGTCTATAAATATTTTCTCAGCCCTCTTTCTGACCTATGAAGTATACAGGTCCTCAACAGAAGGCAGGCTGGTTGCTTTTTTTCCCCTTTTGCTGTCCTAACTAGTCGTTGAAGTCTGTATCTGGCCTGTTGGTTGCTGTACCAAACCAGAAAGTTACAGAAATACAAATGTCAGACTCTATTCTATTGGCATAGATATTGTGATTAAAGTGCAAGAAGCAATAGTAGTATGCTCTTCACTGTACCCACTGCCAACCAGATGGACAAGGAAAAAGGAATAGGCATGCAATGAAAAAAACAACCATTCCTTTGTGAAATTCTCACCTTTTCCTAGCTGGCTGGCACAGGGATCAGGGGCAGAAGAAGTCTATATACCTGGAAATGTATGTGCAGGTTGATACCCTAGCCTGCCTTACCTATCATACAGTTACCAAAGGAGCAAAAAGGTTTGCCCACTCATGATGTATAAAAGGTGTTATAAAATCTAGTAAGTCAACAGTATTTATTGAGTTTTACATAACATTAACAGCTTCACTGTTCATTTTAATCAAGGACTTGCTTGATTACCTTGTTTTTCTTGATAGAATTCAATCTGAAATTTTGTTTTTTGAAATCTTAAGGGAAATCACAATCAACATGACATCTCAAGCATTCGTGACAGCTATTGTGGTATCTAATGACAAAAATTGAAAATTGTGTAGAACTGTATAATATTTTACTTCATAATGAACCTGGAAACATTAGAAACTCCAGAAGTAATTTAATATGATAGAAACACTTTAAAATGTTTAATTGCATTATGATGAAGTTAAGTCCAGGAAAATATATCTATCTTTTCATAAAAATTCAGATTCCCTTGAATGGATTTCAGATTGTTGCTTACTCAGATACCTTTTCCACTCTTCTCTTCAACTAAATGCAACCAATTAAAGTTAATTAACTCATCATTAGCTAGGATTCAGTCTGATATATCAGAATTACTTTAGAAAGCCTTCCTCTAGAAATATCTGTTGCTTTATTGACAAACTAGGTTTTATGATTCCCTAAAGGAATGCTTAGCATGGGATCTATAATTTAAAGCCCATACTTTAAAAAGAAAAAGAAAATAATTCATCAAATCTCAAAGGCCACAAGATGGCATGTTCATGAATGACTTCCTGAGAACCATTATCCAAATAAATATGATTACTTATAAAAACGTTATCATTTCAACTACAGTAGGAGCAATACCAATAGTGATATAATAATTTCTCTCACTGGGAAGAATACTCTAAACCTTACTTCTTGATTGCAGCATGCTAGCAGAGCATTAGAAGCCAAAATTTTTGCATCCAAGCTTTCAAATTTTTGAAAATTTGGAATGGGGCAGGCAAGAAGTTACATAGAATACTCACATGCTTTGAGAAGGCTTTAAATAAAATATGGCATTTTCTCCAGAGTTTGCCAGATGTTGCCATTACTTGAAAACCTCATCCAATAATATATTCATCTTTTATGGCTGAAAATTATTAACAGCTTTTTATGATCTCATTATTTTCTTCATTTACATTGAAGCAGGATGATATTGACTCTGCCTGACCTTTCAAAGTAAAGTTCTTCTAGCTAAAAGAAACATTTTTATAGGATCACTATGCAAACATGCTTTCAAACATTTCATACCACAGATAATACCATCAGTGGATTTTGAGTTTATTTCTTAGCTCCAGAACCATTTTTTTTGTGTAATTAGGATGCTATAATTCCTTTGCTTATCAAACAAGGCATTGCTTTAAACAGCATATATGAAGCTTACAGGATTCACGTCTAGCAGAAGAGCAAATATGGTTTATATAGTCATAGATAGTTTCAGCAGGTATTTCAGCAGAAGGGGAAGAATTGAAAAATGGTAGGGGGAAATATAGAAGGCTATTCTGAATTTCTGTCTAGAAATTATGGATTTCCTGCAATCTTTTTTCCTGCAAAACTCTGCATTGCTAAAGACATGTCTCCCAAATGAATAGAAATGTCTTTTCCGATCAATCACTCGAAAAACCTGAATAGGATTTTTCATGTTCAATACTAACATTAAAATAATTCAAATCTATGTCTTTTCCTTTTAATCATGTCTTGTCTATTTTTCTGACACGCCAAGGAAAAGTGGTTTCCTCAAGGCAATAGATGGGGAAAAATGGAGCGGTGAATAGGCTAGGAATTTTCAAACGTTCATAAGGTCCAAAATTATATCCTGAGCAGGTGTATATACTAATTAGTTGCTATAACAACGAAAGTATATCAGTTTGCTACTAAGCAGAGCCTTGTTACTATCTAGAAACATCATTTTAGAACCTCAGGTTATGCAGCCCATGTGCATATTTGCTGCCTGGATTTATATTAAATTGGAAACAGGCAAAATTTGTGAAATTAAAGATTTCTGCTAATTTGTCTGTCTATGTAAGAAAAAGTAGAAGAAAGGGTGCATTTTATTAGGGATTCAGATTCCTAATAGATTCAGAAGATGTTTGTTTGGGATGAATGGGAAGGGGGAAGGGGAAAGAAAATTACATTACAGATTATGCCATAAATCAGAAAGAGAGAAAGAGAGAGAGAAAGAGAGAGAGAAAAAAAGAGAGAGAGGAAGGAAGGAAGGAAGCAAGCAAGCAAGCTATGAAATAGTGGATATGGTGATATTGGGACCAAAGAACCTAAGGAATCTGAGTTTTTTTTCTAGCTCTTCAAATCTCAGTTCTATTGGCTAATAAATCAAATATGACACAACTTGGAAGATCAAAAACTGGATCTGTTTGAGTTTGTTTGCTGCCCATCTTCCCGTAAGGTTATAACATTCAAATGAAATCATGTGTATGAAATCATATTAAATTTGCAACAAATATTTCCAAAACCCTCTGAGTTAGGGTATTAGTCAAACAGTGTTTTGCTATAGTAGCATCAACCAATATCCTGAATGGTAGAAGTTCCTTGAATAGCTATTTCATTTTTTAAAGATTACATATTAAAGAGGTTTAAACGCATGCAAGCAGCTTCTTTGTATAATCATACTGAAAAATAAAAACATTCTGCTGCCAAAGTTGAAAAAATACAGCTTTTCAAAAATAACATTATTATAGTTCATCCTTACTGTGGATTTAAGCAAAATATTGAAATTACTTTAAAATGAATTTGATTATCTAATTTTATTAGAAAAAACAAAATATGACTAGGTAACAACAACAACAATAATAAAAATAGTTGTCATTTATGATTTATTAATCCTTTGATGAAATCATCTGTAAACTTCACTGTTGTATTTGTAAATGTTATAAGTTTTCACATCTATTTATATGCATGCATGTATAGCGATGTAGATAAGGATAGAAATAGAGATGATATAGACATAGATACGTCTTTTAATATATAGTTAAATAAAGCTACATAATGTCTTGCCAGCTGTAGTTGTTTCTTTTTCCCTGCTTTTGCCTGCAATTTGTTGTGTTGCACAACACTGTTGCCTTGCTCTATACATGCAACACAGATCTATTCTGTTGTTAGGGGGATGTTTTCAAGCTCACAATTTAGAAAAAAGGCACAAACCCAGAAAAATCCAGCTTTTAACAGTTAATGTCATACTATACTGCATTTCAAGTAAAAAATATCTTTTTAATTCTAATGTGCAGGAAATATAAAGTGAGCTATTACTTGAGCTAAATTTCACATGGGAGATGGAATAATTCATCAGTATTTCCAACTACTTGATGCCGCTACATCAGTCTATTAAGTCCTTTGGTCCTTGAAGGAGGAAAAGGCATTATTCCTTTCTTCAACTCCTATCCAAGTCTCTGTGATAATTTTAAAAATAGTCTTTACCATGATTTAATATAGTGAGTTGAGATACATTCCATTAAATATAATTAGATCTAGACAGGAAAGGTAGTTGTAAGAAGCTAATGAAATATCATTAAAACTGAATCAAAGATTGTTTTGATTAGAATAAGCTAATCCTGATTAGGATAAACAAACTAGATGATAGAATTCTTATTCCCCCACTCGATTAATTTTTAAATGTGAAATGAAAAAGCATAGGAAATGAAAAGGATCTCAGGTTAGTATGAACAATGTCATTTTTCTTCTGAAATTAATATTACCGGCTATAAGATCTGCATCTTTTCTGGTAAAACAACTCTATCCTGCTCAAGAGCTGTGCATCAATTGCTGTGTGAATAGAGATGGTTTTGAGCAAGTAACCCCTTTTTGAGGAACAGGGACATCTGCTTAAGCTATAGTTGGTTGAATGGAGATACTCCATCTGCAGATCATTTAAATGGAGGATTATGATGATGATGATGATTTTATTTACTTGGGTTTATGCAACTCCTTTCCTATCAATGTTGAAATGCTTACTAATTCCTTAATACACATAATAAACAAATAAGGAATACCAGTTGTACCATGTAAAAGAACATCCCAGACAAACACATACGGAATTAAATTCAATATATAGTATTTATATAAAACTCACAATTCATATTCATGCAAGCACGACAAGCAACTTTTGAACCAAAAATTTTCCTTACTACTCTATTTCTTTGTAATATCTTTTCAATCCAATCTCTAATCCATCCTCTAATACCAAAATTGCTATAATACTCTCTAGTAATAAATTCTTATTATTGTTTTTCCTTTCTCTGTTCTTTATTTTTTTTTAAATGACTCTAGTCATAGACTGTTTTCACTAGACATTTTTGGCTTCCAACTAGACCAACTAATATATGGGCTAACTTGGAGCTGTGATGAAACCCTTCTATCTCAGATGTCTGGAGAAACAGTGAAATAGTGCACCATTGGATTTACCTAGAAAAAAAGGGCTAGAGAGAAAAAAGTAGCTGGATCAGGAAAAAGAGAGAGAAAAAACCTCTTCTATATGCAAGGCAAAGCTCATAGCCATTGTGCAATTTCAGCAGTATGGTTAAAAAGAGGATAAAAAGTGAAGGATGTGTGTTTGTGTTTTATTTTTATAGTTATAATATACACTGAAGATGGCATTTAATTTCATTGTACAAGGTGCAATGACAATAAAGTAAACTAAACTAAAAGCTATTAGAGTACATTGATACCATCAAAGAAAAGGTCCTTCCTCTACAAGACAGCTAAAGAAGAACTATTAGGGTTAGCCGGTAACAAACTGACACCAAATGCTAAGACAGATAGGAACATTCAAGATAAGATAATATCAAAAAGAAGTAGAGCTGAAAAAATGTATTGCATTATTTTGATGCTGAGCAGGGCAATGTTATGTACTGCTGCCTTCCAAAAATAGTTATCTGCCTATGCAGATGATGGGGCATCTGGACAGGTGAGTGCAGAACAGCCCTCATGCTAGAGATTATAAAGAAAGATCACTGAGCTCCTAAGAGCAAGTGTGTCAAACTCGATTTTATTGAGGGTCACATCAGGGATGTTTTTGACATTGGGGGGGCGATGGGCTTGGCCAGGGGTGGGATTCAGATTTTTAACAACTGGTTCTGTGGGCATGTCTTAGGTGGTGGTTGTGGCTTGGTGGTCATGTGACTGGGTGGACATGGCTTGGTGGTCATGTTATTGGCTGGGCGTGGCCAACTCAATTTCACTCACATCGAGGCATGCATCTCCTCTCCTAGCCTCTCATGACAGTGGGGATGCTGCAACAGTCGTAAGTGTGAAAAAGGTCATAAGTCACTTTTTTCAGTGCCATTGTAACTTTGAATGGTTACTCCACACAAGCAAAGTACCAGCAAAGGAGG
>JANHFN010008332.1:0-17932 GCA_032468175.1 Toxicocalamus goodenoughensis
AAAATTCTAACTGGAGAGCATGATTGATGACTCTTGGCTATGGATGTGTCCCATTGGAGAATATGAATTACGATACACCCCGGGAGTGGGGGAAAACCAGAGTGAAGGGTGACAATGAATTATGTGCCTCAGAGTCGGCTACACTCAGGCAGTGCTGGACAGTTTAACTCCCAATAAATCTTTTTTAAGTTTTGGAAGTTTGGCTTGAGACTCATGATTTAAATGGGGAGTAATTGCCGGAATCCTGACAACAGGGATGTGGCAGCACCTTCCCGCCTTTCTCCCCATCCCACTTTGCTGGGACTCATAGTGCTTGACCCTGCTCTGCACATGTCCTTCACTCATTGTGTTTACTTTTTGAAGCTGTCCAGACCTCGTATTGGGAAGAAAGGCAGGCCATGTGTCCCTGGCTGTGTGGAGGTGACTATCATTTTGTCCTCCTGTTTATGAGCTGGAACAAAATAGTGGCTGTCAGACAAACTGCTTCATTTTGGTGCATTAACGGCTTCTGTACAGAGTTGCAGAAGCTGTCTGAATACTGAAGAAGACCTTTGCAGTGCTGTGCAGACCTTGTTAAAGCAGTAAAATGGAGCAAGTTGTCCCAGAGCCATTTCTGGAATTGTGTCATGTGGCTGCGCGATGAAGCAATCTGTTCCAGCCCTCTGGAACAGGGGTCTCCAACCTTGGCAACTTTAAGACTTGTGGACTTCAACTCCTAGAATTCCTTAGCCAGCTTGGGAGTTGAAGTCCACAAGTCTTAAAGTTGCCAAGGTTGGAGATATCCTACTCTGGAAGGCCTCGGAGATCTTCAAAAGGTAAGTGAGTGTTGAGTGCCTGGTGGGGTGGAAATCAGGCCTAAGAAGCTGGGGGAGACCCATGGAAGAGGGGGAAAGCCTGTGGGAACCCAAGTGGTGGGAAGAAGAGTACAGGGCATCTTGGGGTGCTGAGGGAGGCCTTGGGAGGGCCAGGGCAGGCGAATCTGGTCAGGTGCTAGGCCTCTAAGGGCTTCATCTATCCCTGAGGTACCCTGTGGTTTGCTTAATAATCTGTGTGTTCATATAATGATTCATCTGGGAGAGCAGGGATGGGGTGCTTCATAGGTGAACTTCACCTATCTACAGTTGTGACATGCGGCCATAATGATCCTTCCTGAGCTGAATAATTTCTTTACAACCGTACCTATTTAAGGGACTTTTTCTATGCTCTTTTAAAAATATGTGCTCATTTTTTAAAAAAACGTTTTATTTCAAATTTTAAGAAAGATGATAAAAAGTAACAGAACCTAATATAAAATAGAAAAAAGAAAACACAAAGACAAAGAAATAGATTCTGATTTTCTTTGCAGCAATTATAAGTACGATGATGTTTATCAAATGTTTTATGGTTACCAAGTAACTCTTTTTTTCTATAATTTATTCTTTTTAGTCATCTTGTTCATAACTCACAGCTTTCATATTTTTCTGTTTTACATTAAAAATCTATAAGGGGTCTCCAGTCAGCAATAAACATAGATATTGTCTTTTCTCTGCTCAAAGAAATCAGACTGAGTTTTGATGGCTAAGGAGATGGTAGTGTTAACTGCCTCAGGCTTTTAAGAAGGGCTATGTCAGATCACCTTCCTGTGGCTGATATTCTCCAAATATGGACCACTTCCATTGTCTTTGTTATGATATGTACAGAATAACCCTTGAGTAACAAGGATATGCACATGGAAGCGTTTATGAGAATAGTTATGAATAATTATTCAGCCACACACAGATACATTACATTGAGTTAAAGTTTACTTTAAGAAATAGCACAGTCCAATGAATGGTCCAGGTCATATACATTTAACAGTCCAAAGAATATCCAATTACAAAGTCTTCTTACCGGTTGCCTTTGTCATTTACAGTAAACAAAGATATCAAAGTAAAAGCACAGCATAAATACAACAGAGAACCTTAGATAGCAACAGAATGTCAGAGAGCGCAAGCTATGATCTCTAGCTCCTTCTTATGGTAACTTGCAATATAATCAACCAATCAGAATATAGCATAAATCAATACAGCTACAAACATACATTGTTGGTTTATATATTGCTAACCCAACTAATTGGTGTAAAGATTCCTAACAAAAGCAACCTGAATGTTCTGAGAAATCTTTTCAAGGCCTTGGACATATTCTAAATACATGGAATTGGTGGTCCATTGGTAGAACTCTTGTTGCAATAGAATTCCACGTGACCCATTAGAGCAGGGGTCTCCAACCTTGGTGACCTCTACATTAGAGACAAGTTGGTGCTTAATAGGATTGCAATCTTGACTTTATTGAAAACGGCCTCATTTCTTCCAACCCTGTTATTCTATATTCTGTTTCTTTAGTATTGCTTCATTAATGTTGCTTCCAAACAGTTATCATTTTGATGGTACAGCTAATATTTCCAGTGATTGGTGATAGTTTTCTTAAGAAAAGTCTCTAATAGTCTGTTCAATTAATCGTCTTCAAGTATTTATATAGAAAGAATATTACATATGTAGGTCCATTTCTGTGTCTCTATGGGCATTTGTTTGCATGTGTGAGTATGTATGTGTGTGTATTACCATATCACAATACCGCAATGAAGCTCACATCTCTAGAAAATGGAAGCAACATTCTAGAGAAAGGTGTCAATGTTCCGACTGATGAACCCAACCAAAGCAAGCACGGCTGAGACAATCCAGTCTCTTAACATAAAATTTTATGGAGTACATCATATCGGCAAAGATGAGGGCAAAACCAGAACTAACAATTTCCCTGCAAACCCATATAGTCAAAGTTCAGATCTTCCCTCCCCTCCTATTAGATCATTGTTCAATGGAGACATTTGGTATTGTTGTGAGAAAGTCTCTGGTAAACACCCTGCCAAAATGCCCTTGGTTCCCACACCTAGCATCTTGATGTCTGGAGCTTAAGTTCTATCTCCCCTTTCTTTCCCCTCATAGTTCATTGGCAAGCTGATATAATGATATCTTAGAAGTGATAATAGCCAAAGCACCTTTTGAAGCTTGACACAGGGGTGTCTAACCTTGGCAACTTCAAGATTTGTGGACTTTAATTCCTCTGGCTGGGGAATTGTGGGAATTGAAGTCCATAGGTCTTAAAATTGCCAACATTGGACAACCCTGTTCTAAAGAAAATTGCCTTCCAAAATTCTCTGCCAGTTGGCTGTTAGAAAGTTGCACTAAAAAGATTTATTGCCAAATCGCCAAGGACCAGGGTTACCAAGATATACCTTTTGCACATTGTGATTCAATAATATGCATATTATGCATACCATTTAGCTTCTTTCTCACAGCATTATGCTAATTAATTCAACATCCACATGTTTAACTTGCAAATACTTTTCAGTGTGATAACAGCAGTGTTGTATTAACAGCTCTAAGAGATTTGCGGAGAGGAAAGAACTGATTTGTTACTGAAAATATAAGCAAGTCATGGGAAGTATAACAAGATCATTATAGTATTCTCTCCCCTCCCGCCTCAAAAATGTTGCATTAAAAAAGACATTAAAGTGCCTTTGAAGTAACAAGGATGGCACTACATTGCAAACTTTTGATTTAAAGGTAATAGCATCAATGAAACAGTAACTCATTCCAGCCTTTCCTAATACAGATAGTCCTCCACTTATAACCATTCATTTAGTGACTGTACAATGTTAGAGTGGTACTGAGATAATTGACATAGATCATTTTTCACACTAATGACCATCGCAGCATCCCTATGCTCATATGATCAAAATTCAGACTGCATTGATGTTTGCAGTGTCCCAGGGGTCAGGTGATCCCTATTGTGATTTTCAAAGTCAATAGGGAAGCCAGATTCACTTAACAACCATATTACTAACTTAACAACTGCAGTGATATAGATGGTGGCATGGTGGCATAGTAGGACAGATTGTCCACTCATCAAACATTCCTGGGTTGCTCTCAAGTTGCCATAAGAAAGAGGGGGGAGATCTGATGGAGCAGTTTGGTTGCTATGACCAGAAGCGCATTCCACACATACATTTCTCCAGATTGTGTTTCAGGTTACCAGAGCCAGCCGGAGAGGTGTGCTTTCTACAGCCCTTGAAAGTGCTTCATTGGAGAATATGATTTATGACACACCCTGGGAGGAGGGGGAAAACAGGGTCATGGGGGGGCAGTAAATTACATAGGGCAGAGCCAACTGCACTTGGAAAAAGAGCCAAAACGTTGTTCCTAATAAATAAATAATTGGATTTCTTTTGAAACTTGGCTTGATGCTAATGAATTAATTAGGGCATCCGTCAGAAACCTGACACAGATAATATCATGTGCAAAATATTCGTTTCAAATACTCTGCTCTACTCTATAACAAAAAAAAAAGGCACGTTGGCAGCTTCTTCCATCCCCATGAAGTTTTTAGGACATTTAACATCAAAATAAAATCAATTTAATGTCATGCCATCTTACATGAGATGCATCATCAAACCAGGCAAGTTAATCCTTAGCTTCCCACAAATATCTTCTCAAAGAGCCATGGCATAAGAAAGTGAACTGAGAGAGCATGGTTTGCATGTCTGGGTAAAAGAAGAAGAACAACCATCACTAGAAAGACTTGGCCAAACCCTAACACAAAAATAATGACCTTTGAGAACCACTGACCATTTATTTAAAATTATCAGAAACCAAAGCTTGCCAAGAAAGACATATAGAACTAGTCTACAGTAGTTCTTCTAAACAAAGAGATGATGAGTCTTATAAGTCATTATGTTCATTAATTTGTGCTATTTTGAAACAACAGGCATTTGGAGGTGAGACGGTTCACAAGTCACAAAAATAAAAATGGTTCCACAAACACATCTGGCTGATCCTTGTGCAAGTCCTAATACAAAATACGTTTGCTAGATCCTATTCAAGGTACTCAGTTGCTCATTATTTGGGCTTTTCCCCACATATTTCAAGTCTGTGTGGGTGTGTTTTGTTGTGAAGGGCTTCACTGTAACCTCTGAGGCAGCAGGACAAACTGAGCAACGAAAGCTGTTAGAAAATCAATCCTAAAGTGATTTATTTTCCCAGCGACAGATCCCAAGTAGACAATGTATATTTATCATTTGGACAAGACTTAATAAAGATAAATTTAAAGTGTGAAGCTTCTTTGAAAACAGTCAGCTGCCAAAACATACTTCTGTGATAATTAGCCAGTATTCATCCATAATTTCAAGAGGTACAGCTCAATAACATAATTCAGAAATTGAATTCACTAGTAAAATGCAAGCAGTTTCAATAGACAAAGGGTTGGCAGAGGTCTCTGTGATGAAGGAAAATATTTTATTCAAGATCTGGATTCCGTAATTGTACTCCTGATATCTACAACTCTTAGAATTCACAATCTAAATGTAGACCAGCAATCACAAAGGAGAGGACAGAATGAAACAAGTTTAGTTAGGTAATACCAATGTTGAAGAACATACCTCAACAGTGGAGACTTGATGCAGTCAAGACACTTTCATACCAATGTATTGGACTTACACTCTCACCACAACACAACCCAACACCATTAATTCAATATCTGGAAAGGACATCACATGCCAAGTAAGTATCAGCATGGCTTTTACCAACAGAAGTTTCGTTGTTAGAATTCATTGAGTAGGAGAAAAAGCCTAGAAAAAAGCAATGTATCAAACATTATTGCACTTAGTACTTAGACTTATATACCATTTTAAAGTGCTTTACAGCCCTCTCTAAGCTGTTTACAGAGTCAGCATCTTTCCCCCAACAATCTGGGTCCTCATTTTTACCAACCTTGCAAGGATGAAAGGCTGAGTCAACCTTGAGCCTAGTGGGATTCGAACTGCTAAATTGCAGGCAACCGGGAGTCAACAGAACTAGCCTGCAGTACTGCATTGTAACCACTGCACCATCATGGGTCATTATGGGTTGGAGTCAGGCTAAGCTAGTTCCACTAAGCCAGGAGTGTCAAACTCATGGCCCATGGGCCAGATGCGTCATGTGCTGGTCCCGCCCCTGCCTGGTTTAGTGAAGGGGGGAAGGTCCCTATACATCACATGACTCTGCCGTGATGATGCAGGTTTGACACCCCTGCACTAGGCCATTTCTATATGCAAAGGCTGCTAACTTTGACCATACACCATGTGAAGTACAAGTAGTACAAGTAGTTTTGATAGGGTTTTGCCAATGGAGCCAATACTCTCTCCAGGGAAAATATTGTAAAAATCATTTTATAGGGTTTTCTCTGGAGCTGGATACTTGTAAACCTATACTAGAATAGATCAATCTTGCAAGGAACATTGATGTATCTATATGCCAGGGGTGGGAGGTAAATTTAGTTTAAGAAGAGTGTTGAGTTGATATCCACTCATGTAAACCAAAAATTTGGTGATAAACCACATGAAAAATGCTCCAAATGTTCTTCTCTGGTTCTTATTTTGACATGGGCATGAATTATGAATCCAAAGTAGCCACTTATTAAAAGTGACTCTTTGAAAGTAATGGGGGAATTCTGTTTAACAAATTTTACCTAGACAGCAGCCTGTCAAGTCTCTGGAACATGAAATGGAGATCTCTGATGGCTGTAATTAAAAAGCAAGAAATTGGCTTCAGTTCTGAAGAACTGAAAAGCTTCTTGGATGAGAAGCAAAGCATTTTCAAGAAAAAAACTAAGAAAGTCCAGTTGTCCTTCGAAAAGCACCTTTGGGACAGCCATGACCTGGATGATTGAGAATCTCCATAGACAAGAAATTGCCTTAAGTTCTGTTTAACATAATCTCCCCCACCTTTGCTTGTTTCTTTGTTAATTTTGCTGCAAAACACTCCTCTGAATTGTGCAAATAAACAGCCCTCCTTGGGGATCATACCCAAAGGCTATGAACGGTTTCATCAATGGGAAGAAGTGGGGCTTCAACCTGTCCTCCTATTGATATTTGTATAAATGAGCAGATATGATAGCACCTCCTTTAAGGACAATAAATTTATTTGCAAGGGGGTTAGTTACATTACTGGGAAGTTTGAAAAGTAAAGTAACAGGGTCTTTATCCAGGATCCCACCTGAGATATTTGAACATAGATCTTACAACCAAAGGTGGTGAAAAGTGATTTCTTTTCCAGGACCTTGGACAGCTCCAGGACTCTGAAATAGGCGCATATTGTGTATATAATTGCAAAATCATTATAAAATGTTTTGTTACTGCAAGGAAAGCCAAAGACCCATCTTTAAAACAACAATAATTCCAATAGAAATCTCATTTACCAAGATGTCTGAGTATTTAAACGTTTGGATGGCATCCAATCATTCAACAGGATGAGCTACATTTAATGGGCAAGTATTCTTTTCAACTGGCAGTTGCCTTTCAAAGAGTTCAGATAATACCTGTTCTCCCTGATGGCTCCCTACAGGTGATTCTGTCCTCAAGTGACCCCACTGTCAGATCCATCCAGAAAGCCTAATTCTGGGCTGATTTTTTAATGCCAAGATAAATACAAACAAATGCTGGTTAGCAACTTGGCAACACGATTTCTCCAAAACAATTCTTCTGTGCATCGACTGTGTGCAAGAAAGATTTTCTAATTAATTAACCTGCGTGTCTCTTTCTCCTTACAGCACTACTAGTTTCCATCAATGCTGACATCAAATTGTCTGTTTGCTTCATCACAAGGAATTTCTTCCCTGGAATTTCCCAGAGGTCATATCAAGACCAATTTTCTCTTGTGCACCTTCCAAAACTCTACTGCAACATATCTGCAAGTGCATATGGGAGGCCAAATGGTTCTTCAAAGGTTAGAGATCCTTCCAACTGACCAAGCATTGCGTCCAATAGAAATGGAAGCTCAGGAGGTATTTTGACAACTCCAACAAATAAAGTCCCTGAAAAGATGGAAATTTTTCAAACAAGGGAATCATTATTTTTTAAAGGCCATCGTTCCTCTCCCAAAACAAAACAAATCAAACCCTACACAGAGATCAATATAAGAATGACAAGAACAGGCTCCCAACTGTAATCTGAAAGTAGTTTCATGCAACATTTCTTGAATGAAAGAACAAGCAAAGAAGGGCAAGAGGAGATGGAATATCTTTATTTTAAAAAATCCCAAAGGATAATGTTTGTTACAAAGCTTGGGTGGCATTAATAAAACAGAGATCGAGATCTCAAAACCCTGCTTTTCATCATTCTGGGGATAAATCTATGATGCAAAGGTATTGACAACAGAGGAAATGATTCTTCTCTTTGGGGTGCTATCAGGTTTTAAGGGATGAGCTATCACTACCAGAGTGGTCTTCTTTGCTTCCCTGTTGTTCTTATCAAATATCCCCGATGATACTTGTCAACGAAAAAACTCCCTGGCTTCAGAAATCAATACTGAACATGAACTTTTCAACTTGATAACAACTCTACCTTGTATGTGACCTGCCTTCATGTCATTATTCCAGATAATAAAACCAGCATGTTAATGTTTTATTTGCAAGAAAACAAGACCTTTTATATCATATTCATTAGATACCACATTGGAACCTTAGAAATCAAGGTTATTTATTGTCTTATGGTTGAGCTCCACAAGACTCCAAAGGACAATTGTTTCAATGGTCTTTTTCTTCTTTCTTGGGCTTTCTTGTAACTTTTGAGCATGCCCTAATTCTAGAAAGGACCCACTGAAGGGAGGAGACAGTTTTGCCTTGTTCTTACCAACCTCACTGCCATCTAAAGTGGGCATGCACAATCAAGCTCCACATCCTACCAACCCTACCACAGAAACTCTTCTTAAAGTAGAAGATCCAAAAGCTTTCATCAATGGGAAGAAATAGGACTTCACCTTAGCCTGCTAATGACATTTGTATGAGTGAGCAGATACAATAGCATCTCTTTTATATGGGCAATAAATTTATTTGCAAGGGGGATTATACATTGTTTAGAAGTTAGAAAAGTAACAGATAAATGGAATGGAAAAGATCCAAAATAGGCTGAATAAACAATCAGTTATAATTTAATTACTCAGGAAATAATAAGTCTTTGGCTAATTTTGCACAGTAGAGTGATGAGTTGATTTTCTTAATGGATATTGGATAGTATTAAAAATGCCTTAAGCAAAATGAGTTGGTAATTGGGTTGAATATGATTCCTTCTTTCTTTCTCTGAAATCACATAAAAATTAAATTACTCACAAAATTGAGATATTGCAGTGCAAAATGAAGGGGACAATGTGAAGGAGAACTTTCCATGCTTCCCCATTTGTAAAGTGGGCATTTTTTTCATGGTTAGAGGGAAACCATTGTGAAAGCATGGGTATCAAGGAAGAAAGGACCCCTTCTATGATGCCAAGAAAATGCTTTCATTGTTGTATTATCAAGCTATGTATCAGGATTCCGGCAGTGGCCCTAATTAAATCATGAGCTTTGAGCCAAGCTTCAAATTCCCAATTCTGGCTCATAGCAAATCACTCTAGTGGCAGAACCTAGCAAGAACAAGTAGATTATAGGTCACATATGGTTAAGGAGTGTGAAGTTATACTGGACAAGGCATGCATTTGTTTAGAAATATCTCTCATGAGATTTACTCAGATTAGGCACTTGTACCCACATTATATTTAAATAGGATCAGGATGTTTCCTATTGTCTCCATAGTCACCTGATTTCACCCGTGAGAAGTGAGTTCAATTTTAACTCCTGGAAGATTTTGAAGACAGGCA
This sequence comes from Toxicocalamus goodenoughensis, assembly GCA_032468175.1. Taxonomy (NCBI): domain Eukaryota; kingdom Metazoa; phylum Chordata; class Lepidosauria; order Squamata; family Elapidae; genus Toxicocalamus; species Toxicocalamus goodenoughensis. Next base: position 9,681 of record JANHFN010008332.1, read on the forward strand.
GACTAGCTATATTCCTGGGTTCTAATTTGCAACAGATAATGATTCATCAGTAATTGCTACAAAGGAGGTACCAAAAAGCAAAGGTGTAATGGAATAGAATTCTTTATTGTCCAAGTGTGATTGGACACACAAAGAATTTGTCTTGGTGTAAATGCTCTCAGTGTCCATAAAAGAAAAGAAACATTCATCAAGAGTCAAGAATCATAAGGTACAACACTTAGTAATAGTCAGAAGGTACAATAAGCAATCAAATCATACTAGGAAACAGTCCATATAAATCGTAAGGATACAAGCAACAAAATTACTGTCATACAGTCACAAGTGGGAGGGGATGGGCGATAAGGAGTGATGAGAAGATTAATAGTAATAGTAGTGCAGACTCTGTAAATAGTTTGACAGTATTGAGGGAATTGTTTAGCAGAGTGATGGCATTCGGGGGGAAACTGTTCTTGTATCTAGTTATTCTGGTGTGCAGTGCTCTATAGTGTTGTTTTGAGGGAAGGAGTTGAAACAGTTTATGTCCTGGTTGTGAGGGGTCTGTAAATATTTTCACAGCCCTCTTTTTGACTTGTGCAGTATACAGGTCCTCGATGGAAGGATGGTAGTTTTTTCTGCAGTCCTAATTACTCTCTGAAGTCTGTGTCTGTCTTGTTGGGTTGCAGAACTAAACCAGACAGTTATAGAGGTGCAGATGACTCAATAATTCCTCTGTAGAACTGTATCAGCAGCTCTAATTTGTACAGATAGTCCTCAGGTTATGACCACTTGTTCAGTGACCATTCAAAGTTACAATGCAAAGTTGCAGCTATTGCAGCATCCCCACAGCCATGTGCTCAAGATCTTGGTGCTCAGACTTACCAAATCACAACATCACAGCAAGGCATTGTCACACAATCATCATTTGCAACTTTCCCTACTGGCTTCCAACAAGCAAAGATAATGGCGAAGTCAACAGGGAAGATCACAAGTTACTCCCATAAGTCAGTCCTGGCTGCATTTTCTCTTGAGGAGCCCCATTACAGAGCATGAGATCCCAGGGACTTCATAACAGACCTCCTGGCCTGCCCATGCCCTGTAGCAGCTACTATGGACTCTGCTGGCCTATCCATGCTCAGTGAAGCCTGCCAGGGGATCCAATCTGCAGAATGGGATAACTTTCTGCAGCCAACTCACCATGGCCAATTCATCACAACCAACTCACTACCAGACAACTCACCATGGCCAACTCACTGCAGGACTTCCTGTGGGACAATTTAAAAATTCAATTTAATTATTTAGGAGGTGAATTATTATCATTCACATTTCATTTGTCCCTCCTTTTGCATCCTTTGTTTAATTATTTTATCCCAGCTCTGCAGCAAGATGTCCCATGATGAGTTGGTCAAGTTGCCTGTGGTGAGTTGGCCAAGGTGATTTGTCCTAGAACCCTTCTCACCTGTCCATCCATTGCTCACACTGGCCCACTTGCAGGCCCTGCCAACCTACTGCACACTGTAGCACCCACTTACCTATCTACCTGCAGTTCTCACCCACCAATCTGCTTACCTATAACTCCTGTCACATATGGTCCTCTCTTAAAAGCTCATGTTGTCTCTGGGTTACAGTGGCAACCACATCTCCTGAGATTACACATCACATCAAGTGTGCAGTCATGTAATACTGCATTTTATGACCACATTGTTTAGATTATTATTAATACTATCACTTTAAAAAGTGTACTTTGATGGCAATTAAGAGAAGTTATCAGAGAACAAATGCAAGTTTTAAAGGTGTGCCATGGGAGGTGAAGATCTAAACTCTAGAATACAAGCTATATTAAATGAGGGGGGGGGAATAATTGGATTTTTAAAAAGAATAAATAACATTATTTAGAGGTTCAGTTGAGGCTTGTCATTTCTCTTAATAAGTTGGAATATTCTTCCATTATCTCTTATATTCAAAATGCTATCTAATTTGTTTTTATATCTTAATGAACAGCTACTAATAGGATCTAGATTAATGAGGACATGTGTGCTATATACAACAATAGAGACAGTCAATAGGTATAAGGATCCATAAAGGAGTAATGGGGGGGAGAGAAATAGAGGGAGAAAATAGAAGGACAATGAAAATGGTGTAGTCATCCCATTATCATGAAAATTACTTCAAGACAGATCATCAAAAAATACTGTTTTATCATCAGCAAAGTCAACAGGAATGAATACCGCACAAAGCCTTAGACAGCTCCATGAATATCAAAGCTGGTGCCATTATTCTATTCAAGACATATATATCCATTATTTTGTTCATTTTTATTCATAAAAAAACAGAAAAGGATTTTTTTCACTCATATCCTTTGTTAGTTTCTTTTAAGAAGAAACTAAGGCTCACCCTTTGGCTAGAAGAAACAAGAGACTATTAAAATTAAGCAGTTCCCTTTTTCAACCTAGCTGAGAGCACAATATGGAGAATTTTTTGCAAAGTGGGGGGAGAGGAGGAAACAAGCACTGGAATATGATAATTATATGTTCCAAATAGTATTAGTTTAGCATTCCTTAACCAGGGTCCCACCCCAAACATATTTGATCTCACAGCTAAAGGCTGTGCAAATTTCAGAACCTTGGACAGCTCCGGGACTCTGAAATAGTGCGTGTATTCCAGCTGCTGAGTTCTGAGATCTAGTAAGCCTCCCTCCAGGTTAATTTTTCTTGTTCTTATTCTATTTGAGAGAAAGTAGTGAGAGCAAGTAAGGTGAATAAACTCTTGCTTTCCACTCCTGCCATACTTTTGTTTTGTTTTGTTTTGTTTTTCTAAACAGATAAGCTTCCAAGTGATGTAAAGGGCTGAAGGGCTGATGAAGGCATCCATCATTTTTGTTTTATTACTTTTGTTTTATTATAAAAGATAAGGAATCTAAGCCTAGATAATCTCTCCAATGTCAGCCAATTCAAACATATAAAGATCAGCAGGGAAGGCCAAGTACAGGTTATTTTCAGTGACATCCCTCAACCAAGTTCAGAAAACATTCTGATTCACCCAGTATCAGTAGGATAACAATGACTCCACCTGACTGCCTTTTGGATTGCAGTTTTCAATTGCACTGTTTTAATTCTTGTGTTTTCACTGTACAATTTTAGGACAGGTGATATTTTTCTTTGTTGAGCTCTATGTTGTTCTTTCAGTACAATGTGTTGAGTTCCTTTAGGAGGAAGATTGATCTAAACATAAGCAGATTCATTCATCCATTCATTAAAAAAGGCAGGAAATGCCAACAGGTGCCAAGAGACCCTTGTGCGGGAAGTTAATGTCTATAAGCACCATGTTGCCTAACCTAGCCTTCCTACCAAGTTCCTTCACAACTCTTAGACGTTAATCCCAAAATAATTAATTATTTCTCCTGCAGGAACTGCATTGACTGCCAATTTCCTTCTGCATCCAATTCAATATGCTAGTTTTCACTTTCAAATCCCTACATGTCTTCAGAGCAAGTTATTTGAAGGACAGTCTCTTCCCAGACTCATACCTGACCCACCGGGGGCGGGGGAGCATGAATGTTTACAGGTACATCGAGCAGGACCAAGAATAAGAGCCTTCTCTGTGGTGGCTCCATCGTCTCTGTGATAGAACATCATCTCCATGGAAATAAGATCTCCCCCTCACTCTTTCATAAGATCCTGAAGACGTGGCTTGACAACAAGTCTAGGGACCCCAGGGTAGGATGGAACTCATCATATGGTTCATTTGATTGTTGTCACCAGCAGGGTGGGGGATTATTGCTTTTTATTGATTTTGTATGGGGCTTTCATCTTTGTAAGGTGCCCAGAGTCACTGAGAATGAATTGGGCAGACATCAGAGGTGGTATTCAGCAGGTTCTGACCAGTTCTGGAGAACCAGTAGTGGAAATTTTGAGTAGTTTGGAGAACCAGAAAATACCACCTCTGACTGGCCCCGCCCCCATCTATTTTCTGCCTCCCGAGTTCCAGCTGATCGGCTGGGTCTTCTTTTGTTGCCCTGCATAGGAGAACGGAGCTGAAAAGAAGGTTAGTGAGGTGGGGAGGGAATGGGATTTTGCAGTAGCCTTCCCCTGCCACACCCACCAAGCCATGCCATGCCCACCAAGCCATGCCCACAGAACTGGTAGTAAAAAATTCATACTAGAATTCACTCTCCTGTTTTCTAGCCTAGTAGTGCCTTAACCACTACTGGGTCATAAAATTAAATTCTACTTTTGTTTTAAGATCTCCAAAAAATCCCAATCTAAAATTCATAAGCAAAAATTATTATATACTGATTGACTTACATTTTAATCATATATTGAGGCTATCACTCTTACCTAATTTAAATACCCCCATTCTATTTGCTGAATTCCATTGTTTCTATACCTAAAATCTTTGTAAGCCATTCAGAGTCATGGAGAGTGAATTGGGCAGCTGTATGAATTTTCTTAAATGAATAAAATCTAAAGGGAAATATGTAAGGAAGAAGAAGAAACATTCCTTCAAAAATTTCAGTGAGGAATGAACAAGCTCAATGGCCAGGTAATATTTATTATCTGTTGAAATGCAGCAATAAAGCTGAAGACCAGGAAGAAGGAGGGGGAAAAAGGGAGGGAGCACTGGATCCTGCAACAGACAATTAGATGACACTCCCTGTCCCCAGTGTAGAGATAGCTATTTGTCTGGATGTGTTGTCTGGTTGATCCGAGGAAAGGTTATACAAATGCCCTAAAGCTAATCTAATTGAATACTGTATTTCCTCAAGGCTTTTTCCCCTTCTCTGACTAAAAAAAAACAAAAAACACAGCAACTTTACAAAAACATGTTCCAAAGTGTGATAGTGGTACTGGTGTTGTGCAGCAGTTCTTACTTTCTGTCCGCAATAATCGGAAGTAGATCTCGGTCCCAGACAGTGGTAGTGTTCAGCTGGTTCACAACAGTTCGGTAGTAAGGATTTGGCATGGGTCACTGAACCAGTACTAAGTTCTGGCTGGCCACACCCCCTACCTGGTCACCCGGTCGCCGCTATCTCGCTTGCCTCACCCACTCGATGCTCTCTCACTCCGCCTGCCTGACACTCAGTCCTTAAAATATTTCTCTTTTTTCCCCTCCCGACAATCAGCTGTTCATACTGGGATTCCCCTAGCTTACCTTACTGCTTCACCCAGGAGGATTCACTGAGGCCCAGGAAGACAAAAAATGGAGAGAGGGGAGCATCCCCCTCTCTCCATTTTTTGCCTTCCTGAGTTCCAGGGAGACTTCTGGGAGAAAAAATGCCCTCCCAAGTGGCTCCCCTGAGGCCCAGAAGTCCCCAAAACAGAGGGGAGGATGCTGTGTGCCCCCTCCAGACTCAATTTTTTTTCTTCCTGAGCCCCAGGGGAGCCTTCTGGGAGCAAAAACGCCCCCCAGGAGGCTCCCCTGAGGCCCAGAAGGCCCCAGAATGGAGCGAGGCTCCATTTTTTTTCTTCCTGAGCCCCAGGGGAGTTTCCTGGGAGCAAAGCACCCCCCTCCTAGGAGGCTTGCCTGAGGCCTAGAAGGCCCAAAGCACTGGTGGGGGTGGCTGCAAAAAAGAAAAAAAGAAAAAAAGAAAAAAAAGCCATGCCCACCAAGCCACACCCCCAGAACCAGTAGTAAAAAGTTTTGCATTCCACCACTGGTCTCAGAACAGTGGAGAACACAATCTGGATCTCATTGGGGGCAAATTGGCTCAGGTTGCAGAGAAACTCCAAAAGAGTTGGACGGAGAGTAGAGGGAGAAGATACTAAGGAATCCTATCTCTTTTTTCATTTTTAGTTCAGGACTAAGGATGAACCAACTCTTGAAAAACTCTTGGAGGGACCATTCAATCCTCCAAATACATAATTCCTGATTGAATTTTTCCTCTTACCCGTTTTTTAATTGAAAATTAGGACGGGAAAATTCCAGTGATTATTTATTCAAGAAGTTCTAAACTCTCCATTACATTATTGTGGCTTAAAAATCTTTATTCCAAGACTCCACTAACACATCACTTTCTTTTGTTGCCTTTAATTAAAGTGTCAGCTGATCATCTTTTTGTAACCAAGCTCCAGAAGTGAATTATTGGCAGACAAACTCGTACTGACAATATTGTCGGAAGACTGATGTGGAGCTATTATATTAATGTTAATAATAATAGGAGGAAAATTCCCACTGCTCATTTTCAGCATGTATGTCATTTCCAATCAAATAGTAATATCGCTATTCCCCACAAGTAAAAAGCATTGTATTAGAAGAAAGAAATGTTATCATTTGTATTTGTTTTTATTATTTGTGTTTTTATTAATTCTGGTGATCTTTACTATTTTGGCATTTATAAACACTTTTATTGTTTATTTACAAGAGTCGCAACTCAGAAATAAGCTAAGATAATATTATTAAGAATGACAGGTGAGTGAATAATATTATCATTTTCGTTAATATTAGAGCCTTTTTTTCAAGGAAGCATGACTTTGGGCTTGATTGCTAGAGATTTTAGCATGACTATTCACATATGGGCAACACAGAGACTTTCTATATTGCCTTGAAGTGTTAAAATCTATGGTAGTTGGTATTCATTAATATTTGGAGGACTTCATTTTACCCATTTCTGCTGTTAACTTGTAGGTACTAACATAAGCTGTGAAGCTGGGATGAGCTTAAAGAAATAATTTTATATGCTTCAGCCAAACTTGGTACCAAACTTGCAGCATCACGTTGCTGTCACATGACATTTCATGATTCTTTTTCCCTTCCTGGAGCTGGGGTGGGCGTGGCCTGCATGTGACACATCCAGCCCACAGGCCTCCAGTTTGACACCCCTGCTATAAATAAAGAGTTTCCATTGACATGTCAGGGAAAGGCTCCATAGTTTCTGGATTTACTCTTTTCCCCAAGAACTGAAACTATCAAGAGCTATTAGGACTTTTATTTTGGAAGTCTGGGCAGCACCGAAGAAAAGAAGAACCTTAATTCCTTCCTGATAAATGTCAGAACATAATTGCTTCTATGGTATGCTGACTGAGTAGGATTTAAAGAATCTCAACAAACTCCTCTATTCTTTCAAAAAAAGTTTTACAAATCTTGTAGTTTGTGCAAGTCAAAGATTAAAAATTTTAATCAGTACTGTTTCCTAGTCTGATTTGATTGCTTAGTGTACCCTCTGACTAACATTAAGTGTTGTACCTTATGATTCTTGACTCTTGATGAATGTATCTTTTCTTTTATGTATACTGAGAGCACTTACACCAAGACAAATTCCTTGTGTGTCCAATCACAGTTGGTCAATAAAGAATTCTATTCTACCCTATCAGTACTGAGATTTCATTTATTTATTATTATATTCGTGCCTCACATTTCCTCTTAAAACTCAAGATTGTAGACTTAGGGATCTTCACTAATTTTCTCCTCAGACAATAATCCTGTAAAATATCTGAGATTGTGACTGGACACTAACACCCCACCCTTTAATGAGGATAGCACCTATCTTACATATTAACTAGAGATAAAACCTTTCCCTTTTTTCCATTCTGATACAGGTAGTCCTTGACTTACAACCATTCATTTAGTAACTGCTTGAAGTTATGACACTGAAAAAAGTGACTTAAGATCATTTTTCACACTTAAATCCATTGTAGCCTCTCCATGGTCAGGTGAACAATATTATGTGATCACCTTTTGAGACTTTTAAGAAGCAAAAATCAATGGGGAAGCCAGATTCACTCAACAATCTGGTTATTAACTTTTACAACTGCAATAATTCAGCTAAAACTATTACAAGAAAGGTCATGAAATGGAACAAACCTCACCTAACAACTGTCTTGCTTAGAAATAAGTCAAGCACTACCTATAGTATCTCGGGAGAGGGGCGGTATATAAATTTAAATAAATAAATATACATTGTTATCTTGCCAAATTCTGTGGGACTTTTCAAGTTGTTATTTCTCTGTGCCTATGGTTCAGACCTAACAGATTAACAGATTGGAAAGGACATTGTCCATCATCTTGTCCAACCCCGCCACCCAAGCAGAGGACCCTACACCATTTCTGACAGATGGCAGTCCAGTCTCTTCTTGAAATCTTCCAGTGATGGAGCTCCCCCAACTTCTGAAGGCAAGCTTTTCCAGTGGTTGATTGCTCTCACTGTCAGAAGATTTCTCCTTATTTCTAAGTTGAATCTATTCTTGTTCAGTTTCCATCCACTATTCCTTGTCTGGCTTTCAGGTGCTTTGGAAAATAGCTTGACCCCTTCCTCTCTGTGGCAGCCCCTCAAATATTGG
>JANHFN010008332.1:22687-33854 GCA_032468175.1 Toxicocalamus goodenoughensis
ATTCTTTTTGCCTTCTCAATCTTGTTTTTGTTCTAACCACTTGTACCAACAGTTCCAATTGTCCTCATAAATTGCAGATACAGGATACTTTCAAGTGCATAAAATGCACATACAGCAAAGGGAATATGGGAAGCTTTAATGGGACCCTCTAGGAGTTGTGGTGGCGCAGTGATTAGAATGCAATAGTGCAGGCTAATTCAGCCAATTGTCAGTGGTTCAATCCTCACTGACTCAAGGTTGACTCAGCCTTCCACCCTTCTGAGGTCAGTAAAATGGGAACTTAGATTGTTGGGAGCAAGATGCTGACTCTATAAAACCACTTAAAGAGAGCTGTAAAGCACTGTAAAGCAGTGTATGTCTAAATGCTATTGCTAAGTGCTAATCCAATGTTGTCTTCATCAAGGAAGGGTAGTAGTTGGCTTCCCTGATAACTGAATTATACTTTTTGTGACTCTTAATCTACATGGCCATTGATGAGGATTATAGTTCCATTCCTGATCAACATTCTCTGGCAGGCAAGCTAGTCTTTCCCAGTCCACTTTCATGTCTAAAGGAGGACTACATCTCACAGTTTATAGTCCAGCATGTTAACCACTACACCAAACTGGATCTCTCTTATAAGATGAACAGAAGATCTTCCATAACCTGCTGCATACATTGCCATGATCAATTGATTGATTATGTGCCATCAAGTCATTGTTGGTTCTTAGCAACCACATTGATAGATATTCTCCATGGTAATCTGTCCCCAATCGGGCTCTCATGATGCAGCTATTGCTGCTGTAATTTAGTCTATCTATCGTGCTTACTGTTGTCCTATTCTTCTCTTTTCTTTCACCTGTCTCAGCATTAGAACCTTCTCCAGAGATCTGGATCATCACATAATATGTCCAAACTAGAATAATTTGATCCTAATCATTTGTGCCTCGAGTGAAAACTCAGAGTTGATTTGACTGATGAGCCATTGATATTTTTTTTCTTGGTTGTCCACCTATTCTTGACAGTGTGCTTCAACATCAACTTTCAAAACATCGATATCTTTCTTATCTTGCTTCTTCAAACTCCATGCATTGTGATGGTCTTTCTTATATGCTGAAAATTTATACAAAGTACAGTCATACCTCGGCACACGACTGCTTCAAAACTCATCGAATTGAGTATTCAGTGCATTTTGAAGCAGAAATCTTGTCCTGGTTCTCTTTTTCTCCCAGTAGTTGACACGCAAAGAAAAACTTGCTGACATTGGCTGCCTCGTGATTCACTATTTTTGTGACCAAAATAGATAGGTACTCGTTGACTTTGGTACTTGTCATGTCTTCTAGAACAAGTTTCCAATGAGTACTGAGAAAACCTGTATCTGCAAGTAAGTCTTACTGAATCCAATGGAATACTGAATAATATTTACATTCAGAAGTAGGATATTTAACTGAAGTGGGATATTTCTACTTGAGAATTACGCCCATTAAACTGTGGCTTTATTTTTTAGTAGTCTTAGGTAAAATTATGCTCCTAAGGCTGAGAAGCTTGAGAAATTCAATCTTTCCAAAATACAATATTTAATTGTTGTCTGTAACACTTTGAAATAAATGAATGAATTAGTTGAGAGTGTTACCAATAGATTTTACATTTCTTCGAGTATTCATCTGAAAGAGATTTAGAGAAAAAGCAATCAGATTCAGATTCTGAAAGGAAAATATGCTGTTTAAACACACAAATAAATATTTCAAAGATACAAATTGAAATAGAAATTCTGAGACTGTTGTTTTTAATTATAAATTAATGTGAGTCAGTCAGAAATGGAATAGATGTTAAAAACAAGTGAAAGCAACATGGATGAAAAATGGATAAATTTGTTCACTTCTAATGTAACAGTTTAATTAGCCAGTTTTATGTGTCTGCAAGTTGCTTATGTTTGGTTTTATACAACTGAATATATAAATATATTTCACATGGCATTTATGAAAATAAGCAGTGTTCATTTAAAAATTGTACATTTTTTATCAGGGGGGGGGGAGAGGGAGAAAGAGTTTTGACCAATTCAGATGACACCAAGATGTGTTTGTCTCTTATTCTGTTTTGTAAAGCTAGTTAGAATTGTGTAGAACAATGTGATTGCTTCCACTAAATAAAAATTGATTAAATGTTGGTATCCCATTTTAATGTGTTAATTTTGCTGTCCTGACAAAGTTAGGTAATATCTATCTGCCTCCTGAAGTTGTGGATGCTCCAACACTGGAGGTTCTTAAGAAGAGATTGGACAATCATTTGTCTGAAATGGTAGAGGGTCTCCTGCTTGTGCAGGGGTTGGACTAGAAGACCTCAGAGGTCCCTTCCAACTCTGTTACTCTGTTATCACATACAGTAAAGAATGTTTGATTCTCTCTATTTTGGGAAACTCTAAACACATTTGAGCTCAAATGTGGTCTTAAGTCAAGGACTACCTGTATTCATCTAAGGCAGTTGTTTCTCAACTGCTTTAGATGCTGCATTCCCCACATTGGCTGGGGAATTCTGGGAGTTGAATTCTGCACATCTTAAAGTTGCCAATATTGAGGGACACTTATCTAAGGGGAAGCAAAAACTGAGCCTTTCTTGAATTTCTCCCATTTTGATTTTTTCAAGTAAAAGTTAAGGTTCCCTTAATAATTATTTTCCATGGTGATAAACATCTTTTTTTTTCCAAATAGGTGGTCTCCCAATATGATTAGATTTTTACTCATATAACATCAAAGCAGTATCGAGAGGGCAATAAATCAAGCAAAATTCATTCAATATCAAAAGAATGGCTTTCTTTGTTTTTAATAAGAGATATTGCACAGGAAAGAACTATTAAAAAATCATTACTACAAAACAGGTTAATTGAAATGCCACATTAATCAAAATCAGTTTTCTTAGAAGAGCAGACTCACCCAGCCAAGAATAAATATGCAATAACAATTTTGAAGTCTTGTGTTTAAAAAATTGGACAAGCTTGATTAAGAAAAAAATGCAAGTATTTTATGTATGCATGCCCATATTCAACAATTGCCTATATTTAAGTCAAATCCACAATACATAACAAAATAGTTATTTTCCTTTTAATTCATAACAATAATTAAATATTTCTGCTCCCTTCTGTTGCGAACACTACAGTTTTTTGTTTAAAAATGCATAAATAAATAGAATAGAAAAGATTCTTCGTTTAAAAATAAAAGATCTTAAAATAGCTGTAAAAATGGGTTTACTGCATATAATCCCAACTTCTTCACCAGAACATAAATTAGCAAGGATGAAAAACCTGGAATAAATCAAATTGAATAACCACAACTGGAATTTTTGGAAGCAGAGAGGTTTGTGAGGGGAAAACAGCAATAATCATGGATAAAAATATTAAACCAACAAACCAGTTTTTAATGAAATAGCTGAACACCTAAGGCTGAACAACTTGCAACCCTCAGGACAGACTTCCGGTTTGTTCCTCGTCGGTGTCAGAATCCGCGATCATGCGTGGTTTCACCCGAGCTCTCTTGCTGGAGGGTCCTGATCAGGACTGGAACCACCCTGGTGGGGTGGTGAAGAAGGGGGAAATCACCTGGAGGGTTGAAGGGATCTGCAACTCCCCTCCCTGACAGGAAAATCCCTCCCAAAGGCAAGCTGCAGCAGTGGTCTTAAAATGGCCACCACGAAGACAAAGAACATTATGGGAAACTAAGTTTTGTGCTGGAGAGAGAAGTAGCAGGCACAGTGTGAACCAGGCAAAGGACATCGCTTTTGAGGTACCCTGGTATCAAATTAAAGGGCTATTTTGGAGGAAAGTGTGACCAGAGAAAGTGAGAAAGAAAATGGGTTTTTAAATTTGGATTTGATTATTTTACTGGACTAATCTGGAGGAGAAATTTAAAGGAAAATACACTAATACAACAAAGGTTTAAAAATTAAACTGAACAGATATTGAATTGTGGGCACTTAAAGGGCATAACTAAATGCTGCAATTGAGTGTGTTGAAAAGAATTGCTAATGATTGAAATTAGCGAATTTAATAAAAACATCATATTCAACAAAAAGTTAAAAAGAAAAAAGACTCAAGAGGGTCACCTGATGGTACAGGAAAACTTTAATATGTTTTAAAACAAGCATCTACTCTTTTTAAGACTTTGGATCTTGGAACCTGAAAGAAAATAAAAGGAACTTTATTATTGTCATAGAACTACCTGGTAATTTGGGAAACAGTTGGGAGGCCAATTAGAAGATTTGGAATAAAGATTCAAGAGTATGAATTTTTGAAAATAAATTCAAAAGATATTGGCTGAAATAAGATATTGGACTCTGGACTGAATATATCAAGGAAGAGGATTTCAACTATTAAGGAAGAGGAAAGAAAAAGAAAAAGGGAGAAGATATAATGGAGGAGCTACTTGTTGATATAAGACTGGACTTACAAGACATAAAATCGGATATGCAAGATACAAGGGACATGATAAAAATTAAACTTGAAATGTGTAATTATATATTTCAGAAATTAGAAATGGTGACTCAGCAAACACAAGAACACAATAAACCAGAGGGGGAGGAGTTCTATAAAGAAGAAGCCAACTTATAAGAACAAAATGAACAACAATTATTCAAGCAGGGGGGAAAAGGAATTAGAATTAAAAATTTGTGGTCTGATGGGATGATGAAAGGGAGAATGGTTCGGAAAATGGTTAAAGAGAGAAGGGAAAAGCAGAAAAAGGAAGTGCATATTAAAAATCAAAAGGGGGAGACAGAAAAGTTTAATAACTGGAATAAGAAAAGGAGGGGAATAAGAATGGGGAAAAGGGGAATTAAGAGAAAGGACCAGAAAATAAAAAGGAACGGGAAACAAACAAGGATGAAAAGAAGGTACATTGTTCAAAGAGTGAGAGATAATGGGTGAAAAAAAAGGGATAAGGAAGGGGATTCCGCAAGGTAATATATTGGGATGTATAAGAATATATTGAAAATAGTATTTTGTAATGTATAGTCAAACACAATACAGAAGCCTGATGATGGCAGATGAGATTCTGCCGAAATGTTGCTACAACTTTAAAAGCACAACTACAATGACGTGGGAAAATACCCGAACACAGATGAATTCCATCCATGAAAACTTAAGAAAACATATATATATTTCATGTATTCATAACTATAGTATATTTATACTTATACCTGTTATCTTGTAAGTGATTGACAAATCAAATCAAATCAAATCAATCAATCAATCAATCAATAAAATATCATTTCTAGCTTCCCTGCCAAAGAGAGGACAAGAATTACAGTCTACTCACTTCTTCTCCAGCAGTTAACCGCTGCCTCTCTTAATAAATAAATTATCTACATAAAAAATAAGAGAATTAGCTGGCTATCTAGTGAGTAGAACCATTTAAAGGGGTACATGGAAGGGAATAGTGGAAGGTGTAGCTGATCCTTCTCCTCCTTCAAATCCTAAGTAAATTGTCTTGGGTTACCCCCAAGTTTAGCAATGTTCACAGTTCAGGCATGTTTACAATGCATTTAGTTGGTCTGTTTCCAAAGTAAATATGCATAGACTTGCATCTTTAACATCATAACAAACATAACAAACTTGCTGTGAAATAAGTGAGAGCTGGCACATTTCTCAATAACATCCAGTGAGATACATGACTAAATATGGATTTAAACAGGTTTTCCTACATTCAGATTCTTCTGTCTTGTGCTTTGAGTTTTAGCTGCTGTACACCCTCAGTATAATCAATATTGACGAATGATGGGAGCTGTAACTTAAAGGAGTTGGAAGACTCATGTTTCTAGAGTCTATTCAAGCACAGTAGTACCCTAGTTGAATTAATGGATACCTCTAGGAATGCCTCATCATCCACTCCACATACAGAAACTGAAATGGCTGAAATTGAACCTTATCTGAATTGTAATAATGGCAGCATCCTCATCTCCTGAGGGTATGTGAAGCAAGCAAAGTACAATGAAATTTGTCCTTCCAGTACCTCACCACCATTTTCTGCCCACAAATATCTACTGATTGAGGCCATTCCACTTGAAGGCAGGATTGTTCTTGTCAGACCTTCTTGAAGGAATTATATTGTACTTACTGTTTGAAAAAAAATGTGATTACCTCAAAAGTTGAGTGGAATGTTTGATTGTTTAAGATTGGAAATGGAACACAAGCACTGCTTACAAATGATAAGGAATTCTCCTGTGCTCAGACGGACTCCCATTTGGAGTCTTCTAAACCAGTTAGAAGATTCTTTATGATTTTTCATCCATTTAAACAATATCACAACTGGGTTATTTTGCCTTGAGCACTTCTGATGGGAGATGAGATGGTAATGGCATTAGGGAAGTGTGGGAAAGGCTGTTTTTAATTGGCTACTGAGCTGATTACATTTTCTCAGTTAATTTAATTAGCTGATTTGCATGCACTACATTTCAGGGGTGTCAAACTCAATGCCTGGGGGCTGGATCTGGCCTACGGGATGGTTAGATCTGGCCCTCAAGGCCACCTTCAAATAGCGAAGGATCAGCCTGCGATGCTTCTGCCAGTGAAAATACAGCACGTGAGTGCCATGCGTGCCCTCCCCCCACAAGCTCTGTTTCCGCTGGCAGAGGGTTGCAGGAGGCCATCCCAGAGGAAAATGGAGCTCGAGAGCTTGTTTTCACTGGCAGAGCGCTTGGGCTACCACAAGCGCCCCCAACATCATACTGGCCATGCCCCCTCTGCCCTCCAAGGTCAAACACAACCCTGTTGCGGCCCTCAATGAAATCGAGTTTGACACCCCTGCTATATTTGATACATTTTCCTGCATTGGGTGGAATCACAAGTTTTCTGTACTTGCCCCACTTTTTCAGCAGGGAGTTCTTTTAGCCAGACCCCAGAGACAAGAAGGAGTCCTCTCAGCAGATTGCAACTTTTCCTGCTGGCATAACTGGCAGAAAAGGTGGCAAATGGCAACCATCTGGTTGTGGGGCACTTGACAACTGGTTGTAACTCCAAACAGGTTGCCAAATACCCAGTTCCTAATCATATAACTGCAGGAGGTGGTATGGCATTTTCCAACTGTTAGAAGTGCTTCATGGTCCATAAAGCACTCTTTCTGAGGCCATCATTAATTTGAACCAATCATTAAGCAAAAAGTCATTAAGTGAGAACTACATGACTTTTGCTGCCCCTGTTGCTGATCTCTAGTCTGCCTCTGGGGCATCTGTTCCACCCCACTGCTGTTGGATTATGTCTATTTGGTGTTCAAGAGATTGCTTGCTTCCTCTGGCATTGCTGCATTCCCTGTCACTGGCTGGCAGGACCGTCTTCCATACATTATAGCACTACAGCAGAAATGAGGTGGGCCTTGCTGCAGAATTCTGTCATCACCTCTGTGTCTTCTCCAGAACCTCATGTTGTCATTACTTAAGTGGAATAAAGTTGTTTTGTGTTGATTATCCCCCCCCCCCATCAAAGATTAGAATTGTGAAGGAAGATATAAACAACAGCTCAGCTTAGGAGGTGGGATAGCCAATCTAGATTCATTCCAGTTGTATTTGGGAGCGGGTTTAATAGCACTTAGCAATAGCACTTAGACTCATATACTACTTCACAGTGCTTTACAGCTCTTCCTAAGCAGTTTACAGAGTCAACATATTGCCCCCAACAATCTGGGTCTTCATTTTACCAAACTTGGAGTCAACCTTGAGCTGCTGAAAATTGAATTGTCAAACTGCTGGCAGCAGATAGTAAGCAGAAGTAGCCCGCAGTACTGCATTCTAAATACTGTACCACTACAGCTTTTAATTAATATTTTCTTTCCACTGTTTCACATCAGCCATGCCCAGAACTACTAACAGCTGTAGGGTTGAAGCACAGGCACTATAATATTGCCAACTGAATGGCAGTATAATACTATACTATACCATACCATACTATACTATACTATACTATACTATACTATACTATTACTATACTATACTCAGTACTATAGTACCCACTATAGTATTGAATGGCAGTATTATAGTGCTTCTTTTATGCAGTCCTGATGGACCGCCCATATAGTAATGCCTAATCTATCTCTTAAGGGAGTCAGCAGCTGTATCAGAATGCCCACATCAGCCTAAAACCAAATATGTCATTGTGATCCAACCTGTTTCTGAGCATCAAAATTTACAGGGGTGATGAAACTGATCAGATTCTACATACCTTATTGCTCTGGTGGTCTTAAGGGGGCAAACACTCCTTTAACATTGACAAAGCTAAGGATGTCTCCATCCTGGGTGGAAGATGAGATGAATTTATCTTCACGAGGATAAATAAAACAAGTTGTTGAAGCTTCCAAGGTTGTTGAAAAAATATGTTTCTACCATGGAATACTCACTAATGTTTACAAAATGAAGTGCTTAGAGATGGACCTTGTGCATATGAAAGGCTTATTTCTTCCCCTAGATAACTGCTGCCATTCAGTCTGGACAGTTATGAGCTGAATGGAACAATGATCTTGGCCTCTATCAGGTAGTTTTTTTTATGTTGATGTTCTAAAACTGGAGACACTTTTTGACAAATCATGTGAAGCAGGGGTGGGCTTCAAAAATTTTAGCAAAGGGTTCTCTGCCCAGTTGCTGGGTGGAGCATGGCCTAGTTGGCCTCCTGCATCATGGCGGGGGACACACATTATTTTCCCTCCCCAGGCTCCGGACGCTTTCCTCGAGCCTCTGGGAGGGAGAAAAGAGGCTCTCTAGAAGCTGGAAACAGGCCCATTTCCAGCCTTCCTTAACTTCTGGGAGGCCCATTTTTCGCCCTTCCCGAGCTAACGCATGTGCCCTGCACTTACCTGCATCCAAAATGAGCCACAAGGGGACTCCTGGGAAAGAGGGGGGCGGGGCAGAGCCAGCTAGGAGTGGGATTTGAGGGTTCTCCGAACTGCACATAATCTTAGCTAGAGGCACTCCCAAACCCCTGCAAACCCCCTGCAGCGAACCCCTGATGTGAATTTATGAAAAACTCTACTGCACCTAAAATATCCCCAAAGTCTATATATTGCTGCTTTAGGTTTCTCTTAATAACATGGCTCGAAGCAATGAAACTCACAGGCAAGAAATGTCACAGGTGTGCTGTAGCACTACGCACACACATTACAATCACATCCTACACTTGTAAATTTGTCCCCTCCAGAAAAATATATCCAAAAATATATCCAACTCATAATTAGATGCCTTTATTAAAACTAGGATCTTGTAGGAGCTTGCCTCTCGAATTGAAAACGGTATCCCTTTATAAAGCAAATCCCAGATATCTTTTAAACTGGATCTAATTCAAAGTGGGAGCCAGTTTTTCTCTTAGACAGTCAGCTTTGTTGGGTCTGCTACCCTTCCCCAAAAACTTACATTTCAGAAATTAGAGAGGATAACCATTATAAGTGAGCTGCTACTAGACTAAGTTTACCAAATTTCTTAACTTGCATTTTGCACAGTGTGCCAAACATCTCTTTTCAAAAGGAGTGGGGTGGGGAGCAAGACATCATGTTTTGGACAATTTTCTGGATTCTTTAAGGCGTGACAGGGAGTCTTAATTCTCTGTCACCTATTTTTGTCCTTGAAACATGCCCCCAATTCTACCATGTGGAATCTGACTTAAAAGGTATATATGTTACGTAGGTGTTAGGAGATTATTGTTATTAATTTTTAAGGTGATAATTAAAAAGTTAAATGATTATTGGGATTTAAAGGGGAATTAATCAAATGATATATAAGGTATAGGGATGGCATTCTCCAATTGGTAATTGTGAGGGAAACTTTTTTGAAATGTTTGAATTGAGAGGGAATTTTTGAAATGATGAAATAAGATTATGAAATTGCAAACCTGACAGATAAAAGTATAAAACACAATGAATATGAAGATATGATAATTATTTAAAAGTTAAAAGAAATAGGCCAAGAAATGAATTGAAAATTTATAAAATAAGCTTGAGGAAAGTATTTGAGAAAATTAATAGAAAATAATGTAAAGTAATGATAAGATGTGAAATTAAATGTGAAAGATGAATATGTAATCAAAGTCATGTTTGTATGGAAATGTGAAAACCTGGAATCATGCTGTTCAATAAAAAAGGTGTTTTTAAAACGGGGAAAAATAAAATAAAACTTTTTATTAAAAAAAGAAAAAAGAAACATGCCCCAAATTCTTTTGAGTGGCCCAATATTTGCCATTCTGGGGACTCCTGGAGGCAAAGGACTCCTAGCAGCCCCACACATTATACACCCTTGCTTTGATTTTCCTGGTTTCTTGACAGGAAATGATATTCCCAATGTGCTCAATAACATCATTTATTTCCTTTGCTTCCCAACTTGAAATGTATTGTGAAAACCACACATCCAACAACCCCCAGTAGGAAGGTTTCTAGTTAATTTTCAGGAAAAATATGAGGCAGGAAAGTCTTCTGCATCCATAAAGGATGTCATATGATCGATCACTCTTTATTTTTCAAAAAAATATTTTCCCTGGTTCAGAAGGAGGGATTTATTTAGCTCACTTTCTTGAAAAACCAGGAGAAAGCTTAAGGACGCCCTGCTTCATCCCAAGCATTTTCAGAGACAACTAAAATGACAAATAGATATATCATAATGCTCTGAGTAATGTTTATTGTATAAATTATTTAAGTTTCTAAAAGCAGAAAAAACCATATACAAGTAGTCCTCGACTTATGATCGCAATTGAGCCCAACATTGCTTAGTGACACATATGTTAAGTGAATTTTGCCCCATTTTACAACCTTTCTTGCCACAGTTGCTAAGTGAATCACTGTAGTTGTTAAGTTCATAACCTTGTTCTTAAGTGAATCTGACTTCCCCACTGATTTTGCTTGTCAGAAAGTCAGAAAAGGTGATCATATGACCCCAGGCACTGCAACCATTATAAATATGAGTCAGTTGCCAAGCATTTGAATTTTGATCATGTGACCATGGGGATGCTGCAATTATCGTAAGTGTGAAAAATGGTCAGAAGTCATTTTTTTCAGTGCCATTGTAACTTGTAAGAGTTAGAATTGACTCTGGAGCAATTAAAAGCTTCCAAATAGAAAAGGGATCAGGATCAGCAAGCCCAAGACTAAGATCGCCAAAAGGAACGCAGATCAGCCACGAATCAAGTGGTGGAACCAGAAGAAGATGACGGGACCCCTTATCAAATCGGAGC
>JANHFN010008333.1:0-14092 GCA_032468175.1 Toxicocalamus goodenoughensis
CGAGTGAAAGAGAGAGGGGGAGGGAGGGAGAGAAAGTAAGTGAGCAAGAAATATCAGTTTTCTTCAAGCTGAAGAAAACATCCATTTGCAATTAACAGCCGGAGTGGAAATTACTTTAAGTGAGGGGAACGTGGACCCAGAAACGGGGGGGGAGGGGGGTTTACTAAGCGGGAAGCGCCACTTATAAAAGTAACCCATAAACACACCCTGTGTTTAAGTTCCTAAAAGTTGTCGGCTGATTTTGCTTCCTTTCCCTTCGAAGCCCGCCTAGCAGCGAAAAATGGCCCTCTCTCCAAAGTAAACGAATGGGGGGGGGCACGAATTGTACCCCATCTTCCGGGCAGCCCCATTCCAGAACGTGGGTTTGCTGTTTTGTTTTTCCTTTCGTTTCCCTGGGGCTCTGAGAGAAAGTTGCTGCCGGGCAGGAGCGGGAGAAAGGGCTTCTTTTTTTCTCCATTCGGCTGTTTGCTGGGGAAAAAAAGCCCGGAGTTTTAAACTGAAAGCCGTTTTGCAGCAGCTTTGCAGCTGCAGAGAAATAGGAGCCGAGGAGAAGAAGCCCAAATTTCGGATCAGTTTAGATCTACCTCTGACTAAACCTGGTGAGGAGAGGAGACCATGTGGTTAACCTCGCATTAACGCCTCTGCCAGCTCTCGAAAAAGCCACTTCAATTATAAAGACACGGAATCCACCGCAGCATCTCAAATGGGACAAATGGGCCTTTTCCTATTTGAGAAGAAGCGCGCTGTCTCAATGCCTACACACACACACACACACCACACATAGCATACACAGAGCCGTCTACCCGAAAGGAACCTTAGCCTCCAAAGGCGAACCGAGTTTCTCTCCAAAAGCCCTCGCCCCGGGAAGGCAACGGGCGGCGGGACGGGTTCCGACAACAAGGCCCTCAGCCTGGCGCTTCCTACGCGCAACCAGAGGATTTGCGAGGAGGCCAAGGAAAGGCAGCAAAATGAGGCCGGTTCAAGCTCCGCAAGGCCTTTCCAACGCTGCCACTCGAATTGCCCAGGTCCCAGTTCGTTCGAGTCTGAATCGAGATGGGACCGAATACAGACGATTACAAATCAAAAGGGCCAACTTGTTTTCATTCACCTTACACACTCGGTAGAAGACGTTTCGTCAAAGAAACCAGACATTTCCCATCCATAGCCTTCCCCCCACCCCTTCTGCGTATGTAGACTTTTATCTCTCTTGACCCAGAGAGGTGGTTCGAAGCAAAAGCAACTTTGGAAGAAACGGTTGGACCATTGGAAGTCGCTGCACACGAGCGTTTCTGATTGAGAGGGCGGAGGGAAAAACAGTTCAAAACCAAGGAAGGAAGGAAAATCTCAGAGCCAACTTGCGGGTGTGCTCGCCCCTCTTTTTCCTAATGTGCCCCACGCGAGTTTTCATTCCTCCGCGAAGCCACAGACAAATTCTGGAGGGTTTGAGAGTCGTCCTCGCCCGCATTAAATCTTATTTGCAAACCGAGCCCGAGCCGTATCTTTTCCAAACTAAGGGAGACGCCAAGAGCACGAGAAGCGACAGGGCGAAGATTTAAGGCATACCGAGGATGCACCTGCTTGGATTCGGGCCCATGAAGGGCTAAGGGACCTGCCGGAGGAGGGGGGGAGCCCAAAGTCAAGTCGGAAGCTTCCAAAAGACGAGTTGACCCGGTATAATCATGCAACCGGCTAAACGGAAGGCCTAGCTTTTCAGCTCCACAGATCTGACATTCTGACATCTCTGATTTGTTCAGGCCTAGAAAATCGAGCCTTTGCTAGGCAGACTGGAGAGCAATCAGCATTATCATTATCATCATCATCATCATCCTCACCATCGAGCAGAAAAATCTGGTAGATACCAGAACTCGAGCTCTCCTGGTGAAGACCCACTCTGGAGAAATTAAACCAAGCACCGGCCCTCCTTGCTGCAGAACAATTCTCAACAGATTCCCGGTCCTCCCTCCGGAAAACAGGTTCAAGGTAGATCTAATAAGTAGCCTTAACCTTTAGGGCGGTCTAAATAAGCGTGCCGAAATCGGAGCAATTGCCACCTTAACCCTTTGCAAATCCCCCCACCCGCGAATAACAAATCCACGTAACCCCTGCTTTGGAAGACCTTCGCAGGTATTTTGGAAAGACCTCGCTCCCAGATTTTTTTTAGGATCCGGCCTCCTGCTTCACCCCCGTCATAGACCACCGGGCAGAATGGGGGGCGGGGGTGTGTGTGCCTGGCTGAAGAAACGGCAATCCCTTCGGCCAGGGAAGGGAGACTTTCCGCCTTCTCCCGGCGGGCATATTCAGCAGCTGGAAAGAAACTGGGAGAGGGTGGGTTTTTTTTCGGCGTTCTCCTTCTGGGGCGCATTTAACACCAGGCGGCATTTCAGGAGCAAAACCGCCTGGCTGCGAGAGACGGTAGTTCTGCCAACCAGGAAAAAAAAAAAAACCAGGGAGGCCGAAACTTGTAAGACTTAATCTCAAGGGACGAACTTCTGGCAACGGGCGCCTTCCAAAGAAAGCGCCGGGCTTGGATCTGCGCTCACTCGTTGCGCCTCCTCCTCCCCCCCCCCCCCCTGTACTGGCGAACGGCAAAGGCCAAACCGAACGCGGGTACTTTCCCTGCAAAAGTTTCCCTTGGGTGTTTGTGTGTGTGTGTGTCATTCCTTCGCTTCCTTCCCCCCCGCGTCCCCTCCATTTTTGGAGAGCAAACCCCATTGATCTCAAGGATGAGAAAGGCTTGGGAGGAGAGCGCGGGTCCGAGAGCCGAGTAGGAGGGACCGGTCTCCCGGAGGAAAGGGGATCGGGATGGGACGCCTGCTGCCTCGGTCGCCGCTCAACGGGGGCGCCACTGTCCTCCCAGCAGCAAGATCAGAAGCATCCCTGACAACCGGGACCGGGGAGGGAGGCTCAACCCCGGCCGCCTAGAGATGGATGCGCTGCGCCCCTCTCCCCAACAGATGGGCCGGTGGGGGTGGGGGTGTGTGAGGGCGTCTGGATGTATATATTTACCTAATATGGATCTTTGATCCCCGGGTCTGCAGGCAGGACAAAAGAGCTTCCTGGAACTCAACTGCGGAGCGGCCCCGACTGGGCAGAAGATCCCAGGACAGGCGGGCGAGAAAGGGAGGGAGGGCGCCAGGTGCCGAAGAGGTCGCTTGTTTTCCCTCTCCCCCCCCTCCCCCCGCCCCATGGGTTCTTTTTCAAAGGTGTGCAATTGTGGGATGAGGACTTGAAGGGAAGGGCTGGGACAAAAAAAGGAAGCTGGGATTATAGCGACAGTCAGAGGTCAGCGTGGATTAAATCAAGGCAGCCAGTGCTTTTTTCTCTCTTTTAGGAAGTTTGTCTTAATTGATGGGGCCTCTCCTTCTCTCCTTCTCTCTCTCTCTCTCTCTCTTTTTCTCTCCCCCTAGTCCCCTTTTCTCTTCCCTTTCATGTTTCGTCTCTTACACAGAAGGGTTTGAGCCTTCACTAAGTACAGACATGTGATACCTTCGTTTTTATTTCAATGTATGCTGGTAAGTGTACATTTAAAGGGACAATAAAGTCTTTATTCTATTCTATTTCTGTTTCTATATTCTATTCTATTCATTTTCTATTTTCTATTCTATTCATTTTCTCCTATTCTGTTCATTTGCTATATTCTATTCATTTTCTCCTATTCTATTCATTTTCTCCTATTCATTCTCTATTTTCTATTCTATTCATTTTCTCCTATTCTATTCATTTCTTCTCTTCTCTTCTATAGAAAAGAAGAGAAGAGAAGAGTTGGAAGGGACCTTGGAGGTCTTCTAGTCCAACCCCCTGCTTAGGCAGGAAACCCTACACCACTTCAGACAAACGGTTATCCAATATCTTCTTAAAAACTTCCTTTGTTGGAGCATCTACAACTTCTGGAGGCAAATTGTTCCAGTGGTTGATTGTTCTGACTGTCAGGAAATTTCTCTTTAGTTTTAGGTTGCTTCTCTCCTTGATTAGTTTCCATCCTTATTGCTTCTTGTCCTGCCTTCTGGTGCTTTGGAGAATAGCTTGACTCCCTCTTCTTTGGGGCAGCCCCTCAGATACTGGAAGACTGCTACCATGTCCCCCCAGTCCTTCTTCATCAAACTAGACATACCCAGTTCCAGCAACGCGTCTTCATATGTTTTATCTTCCAGTCCCCTTTTCATCTTGGTTGCTGTTCTCTGCACTCTTTTTAGAGTCTCAACATCTTTTTTTTTATTTGAACAGGGATGGACTAGAAGATCTCCAAGCTCCCTTCCAGCTTCACAATTCTGAGAAAGGGGTTCTTTATACCAATTGTTTCTCCTCTCCGGGGCCGTGGAAGGGCCCTGTTTGTTTTGCCTGCCTTGTCCTTCTAAACCAAGAGACCTGCAGAAGGTTAGATAAGGAACCAGAAAATAGCCTCCCGGTTTTTAAACTCCTCCCTCCGTTTCTCCCCCACCTATTTAATCTTCCCGTCTTCCTATCATTATCATCTTCTGCCTTTTTTGGAATTATCTTCACAGATACCACATTAGTCCTTCGGGACAGTCCTTCGGGAGAGGGGCGGTATAGAAATTTAATAAATAAATAAATAAATAATAAATAAATTAATTTAGTCAGGGCAGGTAAGGTCACTTTCTCAGCTACTGGTTCTTCTTCGGTTTTTATGTATATTTTCCAAGGGAGATAAACAACTGAAACAAATGGCGAGATTAAAAGGGGCTGAAAGGAGGCTATTTTACCGTAGGAAGCTTTGGAGAAAAACCTGGCAGGACATGGTGGAACCAGAAGTGGGTATTCAGCCAGTTCTGGACCAGTTCTGGAGAACCAGTAGCGGGAATTTTGAGTGGTTTGGAGAACCGGCCAATCCTGCCTCTGACTGGCCCCACCAACCCCATCTCTTCTCTGCCTCCCATTGAGTCCCAGCTGATCGGCTGGGTCTTCTTGGGTTGCCCTGCACAGGAGAACGGAGCTGCAAAGCAGGTCAGTGGGGTGGAGAGGGAATAGGGATTTTGCAGTATCCTTCTCTTGTCACGCCCTACAAGCCACATCCAACTAGCCACGCCCAACAAGCCATGCCCAACAAGCCATGCCCAACAAGCCACACCCAACTAGCCATGCCCAACAAGCCATGCCCACAGAACAGGTAGTATTAAAAAAAAATTGAATCCCACCACTCTATGTCACCCCTAGTCCTTCCTTTCATTCAATCATATTGATATCACAAGACCCATCTAGCTGTTTCTCTGGTTACCTTTTGGACTCGTTCTTCTCCAGATATGTAAGGAGAGGGACCCATAGCCCTTCCAGCTGTTGAATTACACTTCCTGGCTACAGAGTCGTAGCTACAGAAATCCTGAACAGAAATTCTGTTCTTTCTTGACCAATCCCTTTCCTTGTTCAACAAAAGCCATCCTGATGCTAAACCCTGTCTTAATTGACTGATTAAACATCTAATCACCTTGGGTGTTGTTGTTTTTAATTATGAAGGTCAATGCAGCTTTGAAGAGAGATGCCCTTCAATTTTATGGTCTCCTCTCTGCAACTGGTTTGTTGCCTGTTCCTCTTGTGTAAACAAACCATCCATCACGATGCTGGAGATTGGGAGGAGGCAAAGACAGGGAAAGTCCTGTTTTGCTTTAAGTGTAAATCAGAGCTCTTATTTTTAAAAATAATAATAATACAGATGGGGTGTTAGCATTACCAAGAATCCAGCAACATTAAAAATGGCTATTCTGGCTGGGAACTATAAACAGGAAGTTCAGGGGGTTTCGGACTGAAAAAGAGTCATCTCAGCAGCTAAAAGAAGGCTTCCCACAAGGCTATGAACTAGGCATCTACTGTATCTGTGGTCCTTGAAAGCAGCTGCATCTTTTCCCAGAACAGATGAGATTTGATTAGATATAGATACAAGCTCAAGTGTGTAGTAGTTTGGTTGATAAAAGGATTGCGTGGGCTTGTGATATCAAGGCACAGCATCACTTTTAAACCTAGATCAAATTTATCTGCAGTTTTTGAAAGCAGCTGCATCTTTTCCCAGAACTGGATGCCTATCTTCTGAATTGGTGCTGAATCCTGGAGAAAGATGAGGCTGCTTTAAAGAGCTGTAGACAAATGCCGTGCTCACAATCAATCACACTCTCATACTTCAGAGCGTGGCTGTGGCTGAAGACAGCCTCCTGTCTATAGCTCTTTAAAGCAGTCTCATCTTTCTCCAGGATTCAGCACCAATTCGGAAGATAGGCATCCAGTTCTGGGAAAAGATGCAGCTGCTTTCAAGACCTGCAGATAAGTTTGATTTAGGTTTAAAAGCGATGCTATGCCTTGATATCACAAGCCCACGCAATCCTTTTATCACCCAAACTACTACACACTTGAGCTTGTATCTATGTCTAATCAAACCTCATATGTTGATGCATGGCATGTTGCCAAGAATAATGACATGCCACTAAGAAAACATATCTTGTGGAAAGTTTTGTCATGTATGACCTCCCTTACTAAAAGACCAACAAGTCACATGCTCAATTTAGCCAACTCCCTCAGTTCCAATACATCTTTTCATCAGCTATAAAAGAAGAGCTTGTTTCGTGTTTGAAAGTATCTATGGCAGTTTCAGACAGATTTCTTTAGAATCATTTCACCCTTCTAGGAAGGTCAAAATGTGAGTTTTGATCAAAAGAATCCAATGTGCAGCCTTCTACATATAGCAACATCTCAAGATTTAAAATGAATCGGAGTTGCTGAAAAAAAAGACATCAACAAGATAGCTGAACAACTTGGTTTTTTAAAGCATAACTGATCTAATAAGTATGTGGTTGACAGTGGTTGTAAATGCATAAAAACAGTTGCTCTTCTTTTTCGCTTATTTTGTTATACACCATTCAGTCCCATTATTTTCTCTTAGTCTGGGACGATCCCATTCACTGGAACATACGGAAATAATGACATGGGCTATCAATCAGTAACAAGGCCAGGTTTAACATGTTATTATTGGTATATAAATTCCTAAATGACCTACTTTCTATTAAATTTGAAAATGGAAGATAAACAAGTAAAAGAAACAATGATACAGGGGGCAAAAAAACTTCCTAAATAACCTAAGATCAAGATTTCCCCATCATAAGCCTGAAAAACCCCTAAGGTACTTTGGGAAGGTTGTGTTTGGAAGCAAAAGTTTGCCAGCTGTGATATCAACTTCTAGCCCATTTTCGAGTCTTTGCTGTGTAGTTAATGCTTTTGGCAAATCAAGCAGTCTTGAACACTTAAAAATAATGGACTTTTTTTTGCAGAGCTTTAAATGGACTGGTGACTAAGTTGGTTTATGTTTCTGGGGCCATTAATTTAGTGAAATAAGCTTCCTACAACATCTATCAAAATATTTGTGCCAACTGCTGCCGCTTTCATTCATAGCTCTCAGGGACATATCAAAATGAGATATCAGTGGACATCAGAAACTCCAACTGAGATCAAAGAACAGCCTATCAAATTCAGCCTACTGAGACTGACTAGAGAGCTGCTTCTCTAAGACTTTGCGAGCAAGCTGTGATAACCGTGCTTATCATCTTCTCAACTTGCAGCACTTTCTGGGAGAAAAATGAGTTAGTTGAAGACTGCAAAAATGTATTAGAACACGCCATGATGACAGTCAAAGGTATTGAAGAGTTGGCATGAAAATAAGTAGAGAGATACAGGAACTTAACCACATGGTTCTAATGTAGGGGGGAAAATGTCAAAATGGACCCCAAAAATAAAACTGTCCAAAGATGTTTCTTTGGTCATCTCCTAGTAATCTTGCAGCATTGATGTCAGCCTTGGAAGCTGTATTTTACCTGGAAGCTTCAAGGCTGCCACATTTAGTGCCTGGGAATTTGGGAGGGGGGATTTCATAAAGAGGTGGAAGATTAGACACAACAACATCCTTTCTTAGAAAGTCAAGGACATGTTGCCCTGCACCTGGAGGGGAGAGACTGGAGGATATCTCCAGTTAGGATGACGTTTGATTGGACCATATGATGGATGGTGGGTGTAGGGGATGGGTCTTTGAATTTCTTTTGGGAAGGAAAAACCCGTAAGTCTCAGGTTTGGGTTTTCCCAGATGTGCCAATATGACAACTCTAATAAAATGGAATTTTGAGGAGAAACTTTGAGGAGAAATTTGGAGTTTCTTGGGTTGGAGTTGGTTAGTTGGAATGCTGACGGTTGATTTCTGACATGGGAAGAAGTTAAACACTGAGATCATTGCAATCTAAATTCTGTTTTTCTTACCTTAATGCAATAAACCCTTTTCTTTTTGGATGGTCAGGATTATAGCTCATCTTTGTCCTATCATGAACTTCTAGAAAGAGAGAAGAAAAGAAAATTATTAGGGGACTGGAGGATAAGTATAAAGTGAACAGTTGTGGAGATATGTCTAGTCTAAAGAAAAGGACTAGGGTTGTCATGATAGCAGGCTTCGAATATTTGAGGGGCTGCCAGAAAGGAGAAAGGTCGACCTATTCTCCAAAGCACCTGAGGGCAAGAGAAGGAGTAACGGATGGAAGATTATCAAAGAGAGATCCAACTTAGAATTTAGAACAAATTTCCTGACAGTGAGAACAATTAATCAATCGTATGGGTTGCCTTCAGAAGTTGTGGGTGCTCCATTACTGGAGATTTTAAAGAACAGCCATTTGTCTGGAATGGAGTAGGGTTTCCTGCTTGGGCAGGGGGTTGGTTTAGAAGACCTCCAAGATCCCTTGCAACTCTGTACTTCTATAAAGTGGTATAAATGACTTCTTTGGGGCATGTCCCATCTACAGACTGACCAGTTCTGCTTAAAATCCAGTCTTGGTTCCATCTTCCCAACCAAGGAAAGGCCAACCTGTTCCACTCACAAACAGTGTCATATTTATTAGATGAACCTGTTGCCTCTGAAAAGTACTGATGCTCACCTGATTGACTTTCCAATATTGGCCAACTGTCGCTCATCTCTTTGCACTCCAGGTTGCCTTCTCTGGAATTTGTCCAACTCAACATGTGTTTTTGAGCATGGCCAAAACAAGAATGCCATCAACAGCAGGCAAGTGTTGGCAGTTGTCAAGGGCCTGCCAAATAGTGGAAAACTCACTCAACTTCAACACATTGCCAACCAACACACTTCTCAGAAGAATCCGCCTGCTGTCAAACAGCAGAAAATATATTTCAGTCCATGTATAGGAATGCGTCTTGCATTTCCTAACCTGTCCCCAAGCACTCACCCCTGTGGGATATCCTCCAAGTCTGTTTTACACTACAAACCCAAGTTTAGTATACAGGGTAGTATCTATCTAGATGCTGGTGTTGTTCTACACACCCCCAATTCTCCATTTCAAGCTGTTCTGCTAAGGATAACAGGAGCTTTCAAGAAATGTGCAGATCTGAATATTCAAAGACTGTTCATTACTCAATAGCAGGAATGTAGCCCAGCAGGTATGCACAGGATTGCAAATGAGTTGCAAAAGTGAGACACTGCTGTACAGAATTCAAATTATCCCCCTCTCCCCCTTTCTTTTCGGTCCCCGTCACCTCCCCTTCTGGTTGACTCCAGTAAGCCACATTTTGAAACAATGGTGTTTATCTGATGCAGTGAGAATTTTTCTTCTCCACGGTGGCAGGCATACTCAAGCCTTAATCTTAGTTACCAACATTATCTGACAGAACAATAATGGGTTTTTAAAGGAAGTCATTTGGATGGTTTTCAAATATTGACAAAAAAGAGGAAAGGAGAGAGAGAGACACAGAGAGAGAGAGAAAAAACAATGGGAAAGGAAGGAAGGAGATGCAAAGTCTTTTCAATGGGGAAGAAGATCACGGCAATTTGGTGAAGAATTCAGGTGTGAGAAAAAGATGAAGTCTATCCCTTAGCTGCAAAGTTCAATTTATTTTTTGGGTCTTTTAGCATGCCCAAAATGAATGACCTCATCTCCTTTGACACGGTCTGATGAGCAGAATTATATGTCTGTATTGCTTTCCTTCTCTTGGTTCTGGATTGGAAAAGTTTGGAGAAGTTCTTCAACCATGGAGGGATGTTTTAAAAAAAAAAACATGCAAGAAAATTCACATTGTCAAGGAACCGTGGGATGGACAATTCTTGATCGGTTGGCTTGAATGGAAATGCTCTTTTGATTTTTTTTCCCCTTCTCTCCTCCTTTCCATGTCCTCTGACTCAACCATGATCAAACCAGGAACACCTTTGCAAATGATTGTAACCCCCGTCATTGTTTCTGCATCAAGATTGCAGCCCACAGGAGTATTTTTAATACTTCGGAAAGCTCTTTGGTGCTTTTATGTGTTAAACTAAGCAGAACGGCTTACTTTATGTGAGTTTAATTGAGTGTGTAATGTCACAATGGGGCCAGGTGTATTTATGGCAGAATATTCGCATTTCAGCCATGCTCAGCAACAGTTGAGCCTGGATGAGATGAGGATAGCAGAAGAAGGTAGGAGAAACCAACAGTCATGGGCATGGGTTGAAGCTCCAGTTCCTAAACTTGATCCAAAAGCAGCTTGATTGAAAGTTCTCTTTGGAATCATTTTTCAGATCAACTCCACCACTCAATGTGTCCCATTGGATTGGGTGGCCTTCTATTCCCAAATTGCACAATAGGATCAAAGCAAACTGATGCTCCAAACACAAATCTGAGTAGAGTCGCTTGTATAACCCTAAAGGTATATGCTTCCCCTGTCCAGTCATGTCCACCTTAATGGGTGTGTGTGTGTGTGTGTGTGTGATCATCTCTGTTTCTTGATCAAGAAAGCCAGCATTGTCCAAAGATATTTCAGTGGTCATGTGACCAGCATGGCTATACGTCAAGGCACATGGAACACTGTTATCTTCCCACCAGAGTGGTACCTATTTATCTACTCACATTTGCATGCTTTTGAATTGCTAGATGAGCAGGAGCTGGGGAAAGTAACAGGAGCTCATCCCATCATGCAGAATTCAGATCTCAAACCTGGGCTGTCAGTTTTCCAGCTGACAAACTTAGCATCTTTAACCACTGAGCGATCGCACCCCTCTGTATAACCCTAAGAGTCCCAATAGCTAGATGTTACATTCAGTATTTGCAGATAGTAAATTGTCAGCTGGTGCTCCATTCAAAATCCAAGAAAGAAATACTTAGACTCCTTTAATCAGAGAAAATCTGGAAATCAAGTGGTAGCAACAAAAGAATTCTGAATCTGAGAAATGGGCGCGTAAATCACATATACAAAGTAATGGCAATGTTCCCACCCCTAATAGTTCAATTGGCTCATCCAATTAAAAGTTGTGTATCTCATCATGTGGGCATCTCCAGGTGGTGATGAGGCTTCTGTCTGTTCACCTTGACATATTTTGATAAAGAGTAGCAGCTGCGCATAGCATAGAAGCCTAAGCAAGAATCTACCCTCCCAGCTAATACAGTTCTGTTTTGTAACACCTCCAGCTCACTTCCCATAACCATTCCCCCCTCCTCTCCCTGTTACTTATGACAGCCGAAAGATGCAAAGCAAAGGGAGAAAATCTTGAAGGCTGACAGTAAACAGTGTGCAAGGTAACTCGTTGCATTCACATTTTCTTTACAAGCATTGATTTTGCTACTGTGACATGCCTGGGTATGCCCATGTAGTATTGTCGTTGATCTGGTTGCTTCCAGGTGTGCTTCCAGGTGCTGTGGTTGTTACCTGTGAAGCCCTTCATGATAAAGACCTGGTTACTTAAAGAACCATCTATATCCCATGGTATCTCTCTGGACAATTTGATCTGGCAAGGTTGGAAGTTTCAGAATTCCTGCTGCAGCCTTTATGCAACAATAAAGCTCTCTCGAGAAGTCTATAAAACTGGGAAAGGAAGAAAAGGAGATGTTGATTAGCAACAAGACCATGACAGTGACTATGAGTGTATTGTTGGAAAATCGTAGGGTGGGAGATAGATCATCCTGCAGAAGAGCTACCTATCTGGTCCTTAACAATTTGATGACATGTAACCAAATCTCTGGAGCCTCTAAGAAGTTTACTAGGTTTTCACAGAGTTAAAAAGGAACCAGCAACCATGAAGCCCATGTAATGTAGACGCTAAGGCATTAGACTGGTGGCCCACTCAACCATAGAAGCTTTGTGGATTATACAGATACAGATTAACAGAATTGGAAGGGACCTTGTAGGCTGCCTAGTCCAACTCCTCCCACCCAAGCAGGAGATTTGTTGGGTCAGTCATTGGTTGGGTCACCATTTGTTGGGTCAGTCCCTCTTTCTCAGGTCAAGAACCAATTTAGTGTAGCCCTGAAGTGGAGACACCAAATTCAAGTCCAACCACAAGTAGAGAAACTCTCAGGATGAGTGTGGACCCGCCACCGATAAGCATGACTTCCAGCTTCTCTTTTCTTCCTTCTTCCAAAAATAATTACACCTGTCTAAGGCCTTAGAAGCAAGAACTACCCTGACTTCCTTTGGATGCTTTCCTTCTAGTTTAATGAAAAGAAGGGCTAGGGATGACATGATAGCAGTGTTTCAATATCTAAGGGGCTGCCACAAAGAAGAGGGAGTCAAGCTATTATCCAAAGCACCTGAAGGCAGAGAAGGTCAAGAAGCAATGGGTGGAACCTTATCAAGGAGAGAAACAACCTTGAACTAACAAGAAACTTCCCGACAGTTAGAACAATTAATGAGTGGAAAGACTTTACCTCCAGAACTTGTGGGTTCTTCATCACTAGAGGCTTTTAAGAAGAGACTGGACAGCCACTTGTCTGGAATGGTATAGGTTCTCCTCCTTGAGCAAGGGGCTGGACTAGAAGACCTCCGAGATCCCTTCCAATTCTGTTATTCCATTATTCTGTAAGTGAGTTGGCATTAGGGAAGAAGACATGTAAACATAAGCATAACTTTGGATTATGCCGTTATTAAAGCCAGCAGCATGAAATATACCAAGGGGGCTCAGAATTCTTTAAGCTTGTCACTTTTGGGGACAGTTGCAATTTACTGATTTAATAAAGGAAACATGGTATCTTAATTGCTTGCTACACATGCACGTGGCATCCATTTCTAGTGGATTTTCCTGACACGTGGCCATAAATGCAGCTTAAAATACGGCAGTCATGGCCTGACCTTCGGTGGGTAAGCCTCGGCCAATAATTACAATTTCTGGAGCATTTTTAGTATCTTTCTCTTTTAACCAGCATCTTGGCAAAGATTGATTCTTCCCATAATCTCATCATAAAACATTCATAAACATTTGAGGATGGTGGGGAGAAGTTTATTCTGAGCAGTTTGTTTTTAAATGACTTGGAAAGTGTATGAAAGTAATTTATCTGAAATCAGTGTCAGGCCCTGCGGAGGAGAACAATTTAGCTTTCAGAGTTACTCAGAGATGGATGGTACTCCCAAGTTGTCCTTTTAATTAGAGATGCTGTCAAACTTCATTATCACCCATTTGGGCCCAGCTTTGATTTATTTATAGTTGGGAAATGCAATAAGGGTGTGTGTGTGTGTGTATGGCTAGGATTGCGGGGTTCTTCTGTCCAGGCTTCCCCTCTGCTCTCAGAAAAGTATTGTCCTTTTCCAGAACAATCAATTCATCTCCCTTCTTTCTTACTTCTTTCCACGTTCTGGAATAGCAGGCAGAGCTTGAGGGTGGAGTCAAGCAACTCATCAGCCTAGAATCATTATGTTCCCACAAACTGTCTTAAGTCCAACCCTTGCAGAATTACATTGACTCTCATCTAGCGCCAATTTAGTGCTGACAATTAGTTGACTAGACTCTTATGTATAGCATGATCAACAAATCATGTAACTGGAACTTAATGTTCACTCCTGACAGTTTCACACAGATAAAGATCTGGTTGATGTATTTACCCATCATGCTGATTAGGGTATTAAGTCTGCTTAAGACATGAAGTGCCAACCCAAACATCCATATCAAGTTAGCTGGATATGAAAGACCCAATCTCACAACTTAAAACTTCTTTGAATATTGTCTCTCTCCATCTGATCAGACTTAACTTGATCAGGGGCTATAAATTCTGCACAACTTCAGTGTTCTTTGATATGTTTGTCTCTGTGTGGATAGATAGATAGATAGATAGATAGATAGATAGATAGATAGATAGATAGATAGATA
>JANHFN010008333.1:33122-44211 GCA_032468175.1 Toxicocalamus goodenoughensis
GAAAGCAGGTTAGTGGGGTGGGGTGGGGAGGGAATGGGGATTTTGCAGTATCCTTCCCCAGTCACGCCCACCAAACCACACCATGCCCATCAAGCCATGTCCACAGAACTGGTAGTAAAAAATTTTAAATCCCATCACTGAGTTTTGCTGCAAATTTTGGACCTATAGGTCTCAGGATTTCGTGGGAACCCACTATGGGGAATGTCACGCTTCTGTAAATACCCTGAGAATAAAAGACAAGGAAATAACCTGCTCTGTTTAAAAGCTTCCCTCTTCCAAGAAATTAAAGTAATTTACACCAAACTCAACTGAGTGTTACTAACATATGGGTGGCATCTAATTAAAGGAGGTTTAAGGAATTAATAATCTTTTTATGAAACACTCAGCACCTAAAAGCATTCAGTCCAGTGGCCTGAAAATGAAGTTGTGGAGTTTTTGAGATAGTTTTTTCTTCTTCTTCCTATCTATATTTCCAGACTGATATTGGTTCAGCGGGAAGGAAACTTAAAATTACTCACGATAGAATTGCAAACGTGACCAGCGTGATAGTCAAGCAGAAAATGGAAATGGCACATCCAACGTAACTGATAGAAGACAATGCCACCTTGTGTCCGTTAGTTAGCTGTACAAAGAAAGAAAGAAAAATGAGAAATTATATTTAATGATCCCTTACTGTCGTCTCCTAACTGGGTTATTTTAAAAAAAATACATCCAGCTCACACGTGAAATGTTTTTAAAATTAGAACATTTTTTTTAAAAAAGAAAACCCCAAGAACTAGTCCAAGGAACTAAGCAGAGCCAATCCATTTGACAGGCGAACATCTCAACCATCTGTTAGCTATCAAGAGTTATGACAACAGGAAAATAAACTTTTGCTTTGAATGAGATGAAGACATTTTCTAGAATCCCTACAGGTTTTGTTTGGGCTTTTTGTAAAAAAAAAAAAAGTTTAACTGTCCCCTATTTGTAAATTAAACCATGGACTGTTCTTACAAGAGGCCTGTGAATGGGTGGGTTCAGGGCCATCAAGCCAACGTTGACTCCCAGAGACCGCATGGATAGATTTTATTCCTGGAGGACCTGTTCCCAGTTGGTCCTTCAGATCTTCCAGTTGTGTGTGAATGTCTGGCTCTCATTTATTTAATGAGAATTACAAAGGTTGTGTTTTTGTTTTTATCTTGGTTGGAAACATCTTTGGAAGAAAAGAACAACTGGAAGAGTGATGTGTTTCATGGCTCAGGTAGGACTAGAACTCATAGGCTCCTGGTAATTGGCCCTAAGTCACCCAGCTGTCCTTCATGCCTCAGGTTGGACTAGAACTCATAGGCTCCTGGTAATTGGCCCATGTCACCCAGCTTGTTTTTAATGCCTAAAGTGGGACTCGAACTCACCATCTCCTGATGATTGGCACAGAGTCACCCAGCTAGCTTTCATACCTCAGGCAGGACTAGAACTCAGTGTCTCCTGGTGATTGTCCCAAAGTTACCCAGCTGTCTTTCATGCCTCAGGCAGGCCTAGAACTCACTGTCTCCAGGTCTCTCGGCCAGCACCTTAACCACTACACCAAACTGGCTGTACATTTGCACTTCCACATACTTCAAAACACCATTTTAGGATCAAATTCCAAGCCTTGCACTACCATAGCACTAATCTTTCAGATGAATGCACTTCTATTGAATCAAAAACCTACAAAGCTGCCATATATTTGTTTAAAAGCTGCCTTTTATGGCCCAATTTACACGGTCCCATTGTAGGGGAACTGAGTTTGAAAGCAAAGCAAATTTGCTTGAAGTCATTTTTAATTAATGATGAAATAGAAGAGCATTTATGCAACATGTTATTTCTACAGGGGAGGAAAGCTCAGTTATTATTCTCCATAATTAGCTCCGGAGCAGTTTCTCAAAAATGCAGGTGACCCCAACATTCTCAGAAATATCGACTAACTAGTTGCATATCAATCTATATACATATATATAAAAGCGAAATACCACTCACGCATCATCACAAAATCTCCAGAACCATAAAGCCCACAAACTTGAAATTTGGCACCTATGTTCCTCTTGGTTTCTAGGTTCTCACTAAGAAAGGATTTTTCAAAATGACCATCAGAGCATTAGTATTTCCTATATTATTATTATTAACACGCTCTGATGCTAAGGAGTTCTCCCCTTCCCCATCTGAAAAGAAATCTGTTCCAAATTCCAAACACAAGCAGGGGAGAGGAGTCTCAGTTTCAGTTTTAGTTTCACAGCACCAAGCAGCTTTAGTACAGAACAGTTGAGCTAAGCTGCGCCCAGGCTCCTTGCTGTCTCCTTGCTCACACAGGAAATACTCTTTCAGTTTCCAAACAACCCTCAACTGTCTCACACACTGACAGGACTCTAGCCAGATGTATATCGATGGATGCTGTTAGGCAGCGGCAGAATTTTCCCCCTTTTATTTTCCTCCCAGAAAACTAAGCCCAACCACATAGTTTCGTAGCGAAGCATGGGTATCCATCTAGTACATAAATATGCATTTGCCTGCTCTCTGCTGCCCAACAGAAATTCATTGTGTAGCCTCCAGAATTCGTAGCATCACAAAATCAAGGTCTTTGTCTTCACTTTGTTTAACCTTCACTGATGCTTTCCTGATTGACTGTTCATTCAAGGTTTTTACTCCTGGGGGAAAAAAAAAATCTAATTTCTCCTTCAGATGGAAAATAGCTTTGCCTAGCAAACACGTCTGCAAATCAAGGGTTGTATCAAAAGGCAGAACCATGTATGAAATATCAGGCAGCAAAGATGGAGGAAAAGGGTTTCTCCAGAATTTATGATTCTGTGTGAAAGATTGGGTGGCAGGAGAAATAAGAAGGAAACATGCAGGGGATCCTCGACTTAATGACTGCAATTGAGCCCAACATTTGGGCTGCCAAGCGAGACATTCGTTACGTGGGTTTTGCCCCATTTTGCAACCTTTCTTGCCACCTTATCCTTAAGTGAATTGCTGCAGTAGTGAAGTTAGGAGCAGGGCCGTTCAATGAATCAAGGCTTTGCTTGTCAGAAGAACGCAAAAGGGAATCACGTGACCTCCGGATTCTACAAACCGTCATAAATATGAATCAGTGACCAAGCGTCTGAATTTTGATCACTTGACTCCGGGGGATTCCGCAAGGGTGAAAACTGGTTGTAAGTCCCTTTTTTTCAGTGCCGTTGTAGCTTTGAATGGTCGCTAAACAAATTGACATAAGGTAAGGAATACCTGCAAACCCACTGGAGAAAAAAATAGCATCCCTGGGAATTTAAAATTATTCTCTTGTTCATTTTTGGTGCCATCCAGAGAGTTCTGCACTTTTTAAAATACTTTGAGCAAACATGATGAATCCCTTTGTAAGGGACTCAACCTATTTCCCAAAGCAGCAGAGGGCAGGACAAGAAATAATGGGTGGAAACTAAGAGAAGCAACCTGGAATTAAGGAGAAATTTCCTAATAGTGAGAACAATTAACCAGTGGAACGACTTGCCACCAGAAGTTGTGGGTGCTGCATCACTGGAGGTTTTTAAGAAGAGACTGGATAACCATTTGTTTGAAATAGTATAGGATTTCCTGCCTAAGCAGGGGGTTAGACTAGAAGACCTCCAAGGTTCCTTCCAGCTCTATTCTGATTGAAAGCATTTTTTGAAAGGCAGGTGTTTTGTGATAGGGGCACCATCACCAAACAAACAAGGTACGAGCTGTTCAAACCTCACCCCATGCTGATTTATCATGAGGCTAATAGGGCCAATTCTGGTATTGAATCTAAATGCCATATGGCCACAAAATGTTCCAACATCGGTATATTTAGTCTTCCAAAATAAGAACTGCCATTCCATGGGATTTGCTCTGTGGCCAAGGCGAAGACGAGATGCTAAAATCTTCCATATGCTTCGTTTTTGACTCCCCGTTGAAATCTCTCCCTTGAAATATGGCCATTGGCTGCCTCTGTAAATAAGTCAATACCCACTAAAGGCGCGATTAGGATTATTTATTTATTACGTCTGCTCTTTATGGAGGTATCCTGAAGAAATTTTATGTCCAAATTAATTTATGTATCGCATAAACGAGTAATTAAATTATATTAGTGGTGATGTGCAAAGCTTGCAAACTCAGCATCCCTACAAGTTATTTTATCAAGGACTTAATATGCAGAATAATTCAGATCTGGGTGAAAATGCCTGCATTTGCTTAGCCGGAATATTTGTAGCTTAGAACTGAACTGGGTGTCCTTGATAAGTTGGTTGTTTTCTTGCAGATGTTGTGTTACCCAAGTAGATATCACCATCATTGTATGATGAATGGCTAAGGGAAGCAGGCATGTTCAGCCTAATGAAGAGAAGGTTTAGGAGTGATATGATAGTTGTCTTCCAAAACTTGAAAGGCCGTCACCAGTAAGAGGGAGTAAATTTATTCTCCAAATCACCTGAGGGCAGGACAAGAAGCAATGGGTGGAAGCTTGTCAGAGGAAGATCCTACCTGGAACTAAAGAGACATTTCGTGACAGTAAGAACAATGAAGCAATGGAACAGCTTGGCTCCTGGAGTTGTAGGTGCTCCATCACTGGAAGTTTTTGAGAAAAGATTGGACAACCATTTGTCCGGGATGGTATAAAGCTCCTACCTTGGGCAGAGGGTTGGATTAGAAGACCTCCAAGGTTCCTTCCAGCCCCATCGTTCTATGATCAGCACCAGAAAGGAGTTGGGCTTGCTTGAAGCCCTGAAGATGTTACCTAGTTGGGTGATGAAATGTCTACAAGAAAGGGACCAAGGTCAGAGAGCACCAAGGACCCCACAAGTGAAGTATGTCGGGTGAATGCAACTGAGTTTTGGCTGAGTGATGCAGCCTTGGTAGGAGGTAGTCTTTTTACTCCTTCAGCTTCATCTAATATTCCTGTTGCAGAAGACTTTAAAGCCACTGCGATTATAAAGCATAAGTTGGAAACCTTCCAGTTCTGAAATCTTTGAGTTTCCTTTCCCCTCACTTTTTTTCAATTCCCAAATCTCCTATTAATCTTGTTGTTGAATTCCACTAGTTTATAAATGTCAAAGTTTGCTGGCATTGTTGTGTGCCTGCTTTTTTTTAATTTTTTTATCCCAGCAAACTACAAGATAAAATGGTTGGGTAAACCCTAGAATAAACTTAATCCATTAAACAAGAAACAAACGAAAGCCAGATTAATTCTGCCAAGAAACTAGGGGGGAAAAAATAAACCTCAGTCCTAACCCAAAATTTATTGCAACTCGGGCCAAATAGAACTTTTGCCAGAATGGGAAATTCATTTCATGTTTTCCCTGCATAAAGTTTATAGCTTTATTACTTCTAAGCCACCAGTCCTTAGAAAACCTAATACCTGCCTCTCCGGGATAGAATTCATGGTGAACCATGTTTTTTTGATGTGGAATTTGTCTTTGAAATATTTGTTAAAGTGGAAATCACTTAAAGCAACAGGAATTGGTTTCATTTTTTAATTTCTTTTTGGAAAATGAGAGAGGGAGCAGAGAGCTAAAATGTTCTCAATAACTGCACCGAGTCATCAAACTTTCCTAGCCTTTGTGATTGGCACACTCCAAGTTTACCAGCTTGGTGTGTGCAGAACTCCAGGCATGCACTGCAGAATCTGCTTTCCTGGCACAAATATATTTTCCCCCTTTGAAAAATTCAAAAAAAGGAAGATAAATTTATCTTGCCTGAAAAGTAAATCAATGACTATAAAATGAACTTGTTAAGAAGAGAAAGAAAGTAGGTGATATTTGGGTTTATGGGGGGAAAAAGGGAGAAAAAAGCAGAAAAAAAGGAATCTTTGTGAATAAAACAAATTTGAGGAACTATGCAAATATTGGCAAGGGGTCTCATTGGATTAGAACAATCTGTGCGGAGAAAACACACACTCAGGGCAAATATTTGAATGCGAAACCGTTTGTGGAGAAAGCTTATAAACGCTTGCAGCTTTTCCCAGTTAATCGTAATTGTAAATTGTCTTCTTCTTAGCACAGCCAATCGGCACCACGATCCTTGGCAAGCAAGACGTGGAGATGAATTCCCATTTGCTTAGATGATACAAGGCAGATATACGATCATGCCAAGGTTTGTGTCATCGGTCTAATGGTTGGATCCAGCCGGATTAATTAGGTCCCTTGCCAAAGGCAAGAATGGTACCACCCATTGTTGAGTGGGAACAGCCAAGGCTGCCATGTGGGTTGAGGGTGGAGATCTTAGCAGGAGTCTCTGAGATCCCATGGAACTTCTTCATCCAATCTTTTTTCATTGCCAGAAAAGCTTTAAAAATTGTTAACCTTATTTTGTGAAGCTTTTTCTCTGGCAACATTGCTCTGTTAACTAGGGCATACAAGACCTTTGCCAGACCAATTCTCGAATACAGCATGTCCGCCTGGAACCCACACTGTATATCGGACATTAACACAATTGAACGGGTTCAGAGGTATTTCTCGAGAAAAATACTCCACTCCTCCACTCGCCATAGAATTCCCTATGTCTCCAGCTTGAAATTTTGGACCCGGACAATCTGGAACTGCGCCGCCTGCGGTCCGATCTAAGTATAGTACACAAAATTGTCTGCTACAATGTCTTGCCTGTCAACGACTTCTTCACCCTCAATCACAATCATACACGGGCAAACAACCGATACAAACTCAAGGTAAACCACTCCAAACTCGATTGCAGAAAATACGACTTCAGCCACAGATTGGTCAACACCGGGAACGCCCTACCCGACTCCATTGTCACAGCCTTGAACCCTCGCAGCTTCAGCCTCAAACTGTCTACTGTGGACCTCACCCCATTCCTAAGAGGTCCTTAAAGGGAGTGTGCACAAGCGCACCCAGCATGCCTACCGTCCCTGTCTCCCTGTCCCCATTGATCTGTATTTACTCCCTTTGTTCTTGTTTATGTTCATACATACGCTTGTTATCGTTGACAAACAAATAAATAAATTGTAATTTTTAAAAAAAGATATCCCACTGAGCAGCGGTATTCCTGTTGTTTGGCCAAGTTGCGGCTGGAAATTACAGCCTATTCTTGTGAGAAATAAATTTGTGTATTTATTCATCTCTTTACTTTACTTTATTGTCATTGCACCTCGTACAACAAAATCAAACACCATCTTCAATGCGCATCATGACCACGATGAAAATAAACACAAACATCCTCCACACACTGAATCCAAAACTCCTGACACCTCACCAACACTGCACTATGCTAAATCTGAATTTTGTAAAGGACTTTGAAGAGACCGGCTGAATTTCAGCCATACATAAGGATGTTAAAATGCCACATTTGTGAAAATGATATGCAAAATAACAAAACAGCACAGAGGAATTACATTATTATTTTTTTCTTTGAGGTGGTTTAAGATGGACAGTCCAGAGGGACAGACAGATGGAAGATAGTAGTACAGTTCCATCACAACTAATTTCAACATGCACCATGACATCCCATGCACAGATAAAAGAGGTGGCCCTTCTGTTGTGATGGTGGGGCCAGGAACTTCTGCAGATATTCCTTAGGAAACAATTGTCTGTCCTATGTTGGAGCACATGTTGGCTTGAATTTCAAGACCAAGGAGTTCTAGTTTTGGGGCTCCACAATCAACTTTGCTGGTAGAAGGTCATCCAGCTGTTCCACCTGTCAGGGATCTGGCAATTGCCCTAATTAAATCATGAGCCTCGAGCCAAGCTTCAAAAAGATTCAAAAGATTTATTAGGAGCAACATGCCGGCATTAACCTAAATTAAGCCAACATAAAACATTCTCCCTGTTTTTGAGTTGCCACCACCTCAAAAAAAACACCACACAACTAGCCACCATTGTTTAGGAAGAGCCCAACGTCTAAGTCTTGATTTTAAACCAAGCCTGTTGGTAACCTACCAAAATTTTTTTTAAAAAGAAAGTCTAGATCAGGGGTGTCAAACTTGATTTCATTGAGGGCTTCATCAGGGTCGTGTTTGACCTCAGGGGTGGGGTCAGTGTGGCCAGGGTGGGCATGGCCAGCTCAACATCACTCATGTCGGGGACACCTGCGGTGGCCAAAGCGGTCTGCCAGCAAAAATGGGCTCCTGAGCTCTGTTTATGGCTGCAACAGCTCCCTGCAACCAGGGGTGGGATTCTACCAGTTCGCACCTACCAGTTTGCACCTATTCGCTAGAACCGGCTGTTAACATTCTAAGCAGTTCTGAGAACCGGTTGTTAGAAGAAATTCCTGGCCTAATCCTGTAAGGAAGGCAGGAAGGAAACATTCTGGTGTTGCTTACAGAAACTGCCTCTCCGTTAACCCTTTTTTACATTCTTGCAAGGATTAGACTTCCTGTCTCTGGAACTTCTCTGGAGTTTTTTCCCCCTCCTTTGCTGATACTGTGCTTGTGTGGAGTGACCATTCAATGTTACAATGGCCCTGAAAAAAGGGACTTATGACCCTTTTTCACACTTACGACTGTTGCAGCATCCCCACAGTCATGAGAGGCCAGGCGAGGAGATACATGCCTCAATGTGAGTGATGTTGAGTTGGCCATGCCCAGCCAGTCACATGACCGCCAAGCCACGCCCACCAACTTAGCCAAACTGGTTGTTAAAACATTTGAATCCCACTCCTGCCTGCAACCCTCTGTCAGTGAAAACAGAACGCGGGAGAGCCGCATCTAAGCCCCCTGTGGGCCAAATCTGGCCCATGGGCCTTGGGTTTGACACCCCTGGTCTAGATGATCCAGGACTAATGTCAGGTTTCCAAGTGATGAAATCCATTTAAAAAGAAAAAAAAGCAAAGTCCATCTTCCATCATGATTTCTTTTATTTAGGAAAGCATCAAATTGGCAAAGTCTGTTGTAATTCCGGATCTGACACAACCCGGTATTACGCCACATAACATTGGAAGTTAGAAACAGCCCCTAAATGTCACATTCTCCAATAAAAGTGAATCAATGTTGCCTGGTGTCATCAATCTCCACCTCCAGGTCTCAGCAAGGTCAGCTTTCTTTCCCACGGGAAGAAACACCTCCTACCTTAAACAACTCTCTCTATCTCCACTCCTCCCTCCTTAGGAATGTGGCAAGCCCAAAACCCTTCCCCCATACCCAGCAAAGAGAAAGTAAGAAAAAGTATATATATATTAAGCCTAAATAAAATGACTACACATACGTCAATTTCGGGCTTGAAACTATTATTTTGCCTACACATCAGAGTTATGAATATGTTGATTTGGCTTACCGTTAGTGGCACCACTTGCATCAAAATAGCAAAGTTGGTGAGATGGTTGCACAGACAAGTGGAATAATTGAGGTCACCCCCATCACGCACACAGCCTTGGTTGGACCAAATACCGCTTCCGTTTCTGCAAAAGAAGGACATACAATGGTACCTTGGTACTCAACTGTTTGAAACTTATCCAATTTGATACTCAACAAATTTTTGATGTGAAACTGTTGCCCCAGTATTCATCATTTGATTGGCACTCAAAACATAAGTTAGAACTTGTAGGGTGTCGGCTACTTTGTGTGACTCACTACATTATTATGAGCCACAGTGGTGCAGTTAGAGGGCAGTCCTTCAGGCTACTTTTGCTGACTGCCAACTACCTGCAATTTGGCAGTTCGAATCTCCACAGGCTCAAGGTTGACTCAGCCTTCTGCCCTTCCAAGGTCGGTAAAATGAGGACCCAGATTGTTGGAGGCAAGAGGCTGACTCTGTAAACTGCTGAGAGAGGGCTGTAAAGCACTGTAAAGTGGTATATAGTTATAAGTGCTATTGCTATTGCCCGTCCCTCCTTCCTTCCTTCCTTCCTCCCTCCCTCCATCCATCCACCTATCCATGGTGGTCCAGTGTTACAATGCAGTATTGCAAGCTAACTCTGCCCACTACCAGGGGTTCGATTCTCACCGGCTCAAAGCTGTCTTAGCCTTCCATCCTTCTGAGGTGGATAATGTAGCGTTCGGAATAGACTAAGCAAAGTCTTCACTCCGGTCCGTGTTTTCAGCGGGAACACGGACCGTTCCCATTGGCCGATGCCCTTTGACAGCCGGCTATAAAAGGGAGCTGTCAAACGGCATCAGTTGTTGTCTGCCAGCTTGCTACCTTGTTAGCGAGGCAGCCGCGACAACCCTTTATTGATACAATAAAGTGAAAGCTGAAGTTCGCTCCGTGTTTGCCTCACGTTATTCCGCTGCTCCACAACAGATAAAATGAGGACCCAGATTGTTGGGGGAAAGGGGCTGACTCTGTAAACTTAAAGCACTGTAAAGTGGTCAAAGTGCTATTACTATTATTGCTATTCCTTTTGGGGAAAAAATTGTCATCATTTTTGGTGCTCATCACACCTCCTGGAACCAATTAACAATGAGTGTCAAAGTACCACTGTCCCTTTTTTTGTGCCAAATTATTTATTTAGCAATGTTTTTAGGCTGAACACTTCTAAAGGATGTTGCCTAATGTAAAACCAATAATCAATTATGGAGTGTGGCTAAATAAGAAACCCCACTCACCCAAATCATATTCCATAATTTTCTGAAGAGAGAAAAAACCTACACCATTTCCTGGGTGTTACAGTGGGAATGGCGGCGGAACCCAAGTTTAAAAACTCAGGTTCTAAATTGTCCAGGTTGCTTTTGCATTCAGATGCACCTGGATTTAGAAAGCTCTGGAGCAGACCAAACACCAAAGTTGAAGAACACAGAGACCGTTGAGATGAGAAGTGAGATCCCACAATTGGGATTTCCTGATTCCCATCCTAGTCTCTTAAAAATGGCACTACTCATCACTAGGTCTTCAGATCATCCCAGATCATCCCAGCCCCATCTTCCAGGGGTGGGAACGTTCCCCCCAGCTACCCCATCAAATAAAAATAATGTCTTCTGGTTTGGAAATCAGGAGCTCTAACTTGTCTCTTCAGCCACATCTATTGGACTTTGTAAGATTTATAAGATGTTGTAAGGATGAGAACTTGTGATGGTGCCAGTCCAAAAATGCCATATGGTCGGCCTGCGTCACATAAGTATTTCAGTGCTTTTCCTTTTTT
The DNA here is from genome assembly GCA_032468175.1 of Toxicocalamus goodenoughensis. NCBI lineage: Eukaryota > Metazoa > Chordata > Lepidosauria > Squamata > Elapidae > Toxicocalamus > Toxicocalamus goodenoughensis. The sequence continues at coordinate 44,157 of JANHFN010008333.1, forward strand.
GCCAGATGTGAGGATATTTTAAAAATAATGAAGAAGAAGAAGAAGAAGAAGAAGA
>JANHFN010008333.1:58079-68184 GCA_032468175.1 Toxicocalamus goodenoughensis
TACCTTATGATTCTTGACTCTTGATGAATGTATCTTTTCTTTGATGTACACTGAGAGCATTTGCACCAAGACAAATTCCTTATGTTTCCAATCACACTTGGCCAATAAAGAATTATATTCTATTCTATTCCCATTCCAATTCCCTATTCTATATTCTATATCCCCATTCTCCTGTTCTGTTCTGTTCTAGTCTGTTCTGTTCTAGTCTAGTCTATTCCTGTTCCTATTCTATTCCTGTTCCTATTCTATTCCTGTTCCTATTCTATTCTATTCTATAGGACAATGCTGCATTTTGGAACTGGAAACTGCCGTGTTTAAAGCAGCTCTTCCCCAACCCACACTCCAGGAATTGCAGGGAGCAAAGCTAATCTGATGTGACACCCAGGGCCTCCTTAGAAAAATTGTGTTCTGCCACGAGAGGAGGAAAAACTCATCTCCTTGCCATTATTCAGATCGGCTCAGGTCCCATCAAATGGAAAGAAACTAACTCCATCGGGGGCCATTGCCAATTAAAATGGTCCATTGTTTTTGCATTAAAGAGGTGGGGACCATGGAAAGGCTCATTGCAGGAGGCAGCCCAAGTCAAGTTTCACAACCATCAGCAAAAGGCAGCCCAAGCTCTGCACATCTCCAATTATCTCCAGCCAATATGGCAAATGGGGTTCCTTAATTCGAAACATGGAGAGGTCAACGGGACGGCGAGGCTGATGGCTGTTTTTCCTCTTAAATGCCCCCTTGTCACCAATAAGAGTTGCATTCCTTTTCCCCCCCCTTCGTAGTCTTCCTTCTGTTTGTCGTTGACATTTCCAATCAAGCTCTTTTTTATTCAATGCGATCACGCGCAATTGATTCTGCTAATTCTTCGCTGGAGGGCAGCCCGTTAATTGCAAAGCAGATCGAATTTCTCCTGGGCCTTCCATTTCCTATGTTTTGGGGTCTGAGGAGATAATGGAACTGGAGAAGTTGAGAACGGGCATTCAAGTTGCGATTAGTGTCCCTCCTTCAACGGCCAGGGATGTGCCGTTTTATTACTAGTATTGGCAAACACCTTTTTGACAGCATTAAGTGTTAAAGGAAAGCTGCCTGATGTGTTTATCACAGACCTAGGCAGAATAACAGAGTTGGACGAGACCTTGGAGATCTTCTAGTCCAACCCCTTGCTCCTTATGTTATTTTGGACAAATGGTTGTCCAGTCTCTTTTTGAAAGCCTTCAGTGATGGAGCAGCCACAACTTCTGAAAGCAAGTTGTTTCACTGGTTGATTGCTCTCACCGTTAAGAAATTTCTCCTCGTTTCTAGGTTGGTTCTCACCTTGGTTAGCTTCCATCCTTTGTTTCTTGTCTTGTTTTTTGGTGCTTTGGAGAATAATTTGATTCCCTCGTCTTTGTAGGAGCCCCTCAAATATTGGAACACTGCTATCATGTCTCCCCTAGTCCTTCTTTTCATTCGACTGCACATACTCAGTTCCTGTTTAGCCTCGTCTCCTAATAATCTTTGTTGTTCTTCTCTGCACTCTTTCCAACATCTTTTGGATATTGTGGTACCCAAAATTGGATGCAGTATTCCAAGTGTGGTCTTTGTAAAGCAGTACTAGAACTTTATGTGATCGTGGTTCTTTTCCTCTATTAATCATAAGACAGGAGGGAAAACTTATTGGCATGCTGCTGTGTGATAAGCCCTGGCTGGTGTAAGCTTCTGTTTAATAATACTGTGTCTTTTGCTGTTGGTGTTCTTAATGATTAATCTATGCTAATTGCTTATATGCCAGACTTCGTTAAGAATCTGTATTAATTGGATGCTTTTATCTCATGTTCCCAGCCAGTTTTAAACATTTTCACAACGTTTTGCACAGCAAGAAATTGCAATTTATTTTTTTGCTCTGGTTGAACACCAGATTTACCCAGCTGTGTGAATACATTCACCATGGTCTGCAAGCTAGGATTGATATGATGGGCCAGATGTGGCTTGTTCAATCAATGTACTGAGTAAATCCTGTCCTGGAGTACAAGGGATGTAGATTGCAGGTAAAAAGCTGATAAAAATATTGTCTAGAAGCATTGGGCCCATAGATGTAAACCAGTGGTGGGATTCAAAAGTTTTACTACCGGTTCTGTGGGAGTGGCTTGGTGGGCATGGCAGGGGAAGGACATACTGCAAAATCCCCCTTCCCTCCCCACCTCACTAGCCTGCTTTCCAGCTCTGTTCTCCTGTTCAGAGCAACCAAAGAAGACCCAGCCGATCAGCTGGGACTCAATGGGAGGCAGAGAATAGATGGGGTTGGCATGGCCAGTCACAGGCAGCATTGGCCGGTTCTCCAAACTACTCAAAATTTCCGCTACCGGTTCTCCAGAACTGGTCAGAACCAGCTGAATCCCATCTCTAATGCAAACATATGCAAGCATTAAAAGCAGCAGTCTGGTGTGTGAAATGTTACCTATAAGACTTGGGGGAGGGAGATTTTGGGATAGGAGGAGGGAAATGCTTTTGGCAAACCAATTTGGAGAGAAAAAGAAATTTCTTTTTCAGATATGCAGAGTAAAGAGAATAGCAATAGCTCTTGGTCTTATATATCGCTTTATAGTGCCTTCCAGCCCTCTCTAAGCGGCTTACAGAGTCAGCCCATTGCCCCCAACAATCTGGCTCCTCATTTTACTCACCTCGGAAGGATGGAAGGCTGAGTCAACCTGGAGCCTGGCGGGATTCGAACTGCCAAATTGCAGTAGGAGTAGCTTGCAGTACTGCATTCTAACCACGGCACCACCAAGGCTTGATAAGAGAAGTTAGATCCAATCGAGAATTAAGGGGAAATTTCCAGGCAGTGAGAACAATCAGAGGAACTGGTTGCCTTCAGAAATTATGGGTGCTCCATCCCTGGAGGTTTTCAAGATGCTGGACAGCCAGGATAATAGAAGTCCAGGATAATAGAAGGCCTCCTGCTTGAGCAAAGAGGTTGGACTAGAAGACCTCCAGGGTTTTTTTTCCAATTGTTAATTCTGTAATTCTACATTTTAGCTTGGACGTCATCAGCTACTCTGAGCTCTGAACTCAAATTAGCTCAAAGTACTTGTGCTGCAACAAAGAGCATAATGCTTGAATGGAAGCAGAGCACCACCGTGTGGTCTTTCACACTATTTGTGAAAAGGCGACTGCCACAGAAGCCTCTCCTCCTCTTAGTTGATCCAGGCACAGTAATGCAAGCAGAGCCAAAGGGAGGAAAAATAATTGGCTTCTACAATGAATACAATGACTTAACAAGAGATGCTCAGCGCCCATTAGCTCAAAAAGAATGATTCACTTCCAATTCCATGATGTAAAAAAGAAAAGAAAAATTAAAATCCCAGAATCCAAAGGGAAGTTGGTCACGAGGAAGCTGAATCACCAGTGAGTAAGTTGGTGACTCCCAACTTGAGACTCCAAATTGAAATATTAGAAGAGATGAAACCCATCAAGGAACTGTTATACAGTAAGATGGTGGAGAGCAGACTTCAAAGTTTGGGAGACTTTTGGATAAAAGAGTTTTCTTTTTATTTGGACATTTGTGACGTTGAGATTGTGGTGTCCTAGACAGTTTAGACCAGTGCTTCTCAACCGCAGGGCAACTTGAGAAGGGGTGGACATCAACGCTCAGAATTTCCCGTCTAACACGGATTGGGCCTCACCTTCCAAATTTCCCAGCCAGCATCCTAGCTGGGAAATTATGGGAATTGAAGCTCACCCATCTTCAAGTAGCCAAGGTCGAGAAATGTCGGTTTAGACATTACAAGTGGGCTCAAATGGGCCTTAAGGTCCTTGTGATGCATGGAGGATGAGGTAACTTTATACAGATGAAACGTAATGGATTGTCTACAAACACATACGTGGATCTCTGGGATATCAATGTCCAATTCACATTTCTTCTTGGTTGGATTTGTATTTTGGAACAAGCGACATGAAGCAAATATTTTACTGTTTAGGAAGTGGCTCAAAAACATATTTCCCAAAGCCTTTTAAATGCTGCTGTTCTAGTTTATTTTGTTGGAAGGTATATTTTTATTTGGCTCTTAAGCTGCCTGGAACCACTAGAGTAATTTAGATTCTCCAAGTAAATAACTCTATTCCACCCTCTCCCTTTGAGTAATGCTGTGCTTTTAACTGACAGAACTATGGGACACTTCACAAATTAGAGGTTGCCATCTCCATTAATTGAAATGCAAGTCCCATTTTCAGGACCCAAAAAGTAACCGTTCCTACCTTAAGAGATAAGGTGCCTTTTCAATTTTTTTTAGTCCCCGTATTTAAAAACGTATCATTTACCTGAAATTTTACTCCATTTCTGTGAGTTAAGACCAATTTATGAGTGAGCAATAACCACCAGGGGGGGGGGGATTTCAATCCCCACCCTTAAAACAGGATCCGCCATAAATTTGATTAGTGTGCAATGCTACTAATGCAATAGTCTATGCAATAATTATTGCAATGCAATAGTCGTCTCTGCTTCTGTAATTGAGCAATTTTTTTTCCTGAACATTCATTCTCCCTTAGTTGAGACACTGGCAACCATTTTCCCCCATGCTTATTATTTTGTGTAGTTTTTGTTTTCTAACAAAATATTTATATCCTGTTGTTTCACCAATGACAGCATTTCGGGTAGCTCAAGATGCAGCACATGCAGACCCTAACTTGGTTAGGCGTTCCATTTTGTGGATTAAAAGATTCAAAGACTGAAATTGTTATCAGGCTGGGATCCTGTTGGCTGTGGTATTTAAACATAGGACACGTTTACCGATTTTCTTGAAGGCGAGACGAATTAGAAGCAAGTCAGACTTGCTTTCTTCTGCCTCAGTTCAGTTCAAATATGCTGCTGCTGTTTTTTCACCTACAACCAGAATCCCAACCAGCAGCTGTTCAACTAAGGCAACTGGGTTGCTATTATAGGCAGCCCTACCCAGCGAAAGCCCTTTCCTCTTTATTAGAGGAAGTCTGGTCTCAAAACTGCATTTGCAGTCAGCGAGGACGGCTTGGATCATAAGCCAGGTGGTTTTTATGCCATTACACAGCAGGAAATGCAGAAGACTCCTTGGTTGTGCCCACTCAACCTCCATATTTGCAACCCTTCTTACAAAAATATTAGGCGAGCAACTGGCCAAGAATAGGCTCCTCGTTCCTGCTCTAGAGGCTGAAGATGTGGTCCTAGCTGATCAGTCAACCTTTACAGAAGACAATCATATCAAACTCACAATGCTACACCTCTGTCCTTTTTCCCCAGCACAAACAGTACCTACAGGTATCTCTACCTTGGTGCCCGTAAGGATCTCTGCTTTTTAAAATTGTTTTGAGATGAGATGAGATGCTGCATGCTGAGGCACCAGTCCTCAGTAGGATCTCTCAATTTATTTCCAGGGCTGGCAGTATCTTCTCTGGCCTGCAATGATGGTCGGTTATCCTCCCTTTAATCAGCTTCAAGAAAATGCACCCTTCCCCTTTAACCAGACATTAACAATTAGCAGCATGTCAGGTAGAGTTTGGTGGTTGCAGGCAGTCACCAAGATAGAAGAAATACATGTTCAGACCTAAGAATCATCCACTTTTAACAACCCCATAATCCCTTGCGGGGTGGAGTCTGGGAAACTTAATGGCCAGATGCCCTTCCTGTCGCCAATGCAGAGTTTTGTTCAGCAGATATATTCTCAATGTGCCCAGAGAGAAATATCTGCCTCTACCTAGGATCAAACTCACAGCCTCTAGGCCACCGCACCACTCTTTAGACCCAAGAATGTTTCTCAAAAATTAATCTGACTGAAGCAGCCCTTTTCATAATTTCATCTAGCATTCAATGATTTGCCTCAACTCTAGAAACCCAGAGGGTGGCATCTATTGTACACTTCGAATCTACCTGCAACAATTATTTAGGCCAAACCAAAATGAGACTTAGGCTCATCAATTCATTTAGGCCAGAAAACTAGCTTAAAATTTAGATGCTGAACTATGAGCTTGAGTTACTACCTGTGTGGAGAAATGTGTTTTAGAAGTGGCTTTTTTTTTTTTAAATTTCCAAATCTTGCTCCAAATAAATATCCTTTGAAAGAGCCGCTTGATTGGGTACTTGAAATACAACTTTATTATGATCTAAACAAAAAGGAATGGGAATGACAGTAACAAACAAGATTTACCACTGAATACTGTGATGAGACTGCAGCAGTCAGATTTATAACTCAAATGTGGAGTAAATTTGCAGTCCAAAACAGCTAAATATGCAGGTCCAAAAATGAAGGAATTTTATTTTAACTTCCACATTCACACACCAAACCCCATTCTCTCTTTCAGCATCCCAAAGATTGAAGCACATGTTCTGGTCAGCTAGAATAATAAAGTGGCAAACACGCTGCACCACTGACATCACAGGACAGTTGCCTATAAAACTAGACTTCTGACGCTGGGCTCCAGCTTCGTCTCCCTCACAGGTCGTCATCTTCGTCTGGCAGTGCAGTGGTCTGAGCAATCTGGAAGACGGGAAAAAGAAGGGTCAAGAGCTGTGGAAAAAATGTCCGAGCCATAGGAAGGGGGCAAAGGCCTTTTTTTTTTAAGGGCTACCTGTAAATCTTGCTCATACTGTGCTGCCAACGCTGGATCCATAACAACTTCTGGGGGTGCAAGAGCAGGCATAGCAACAAATTCCAGGTTGGGATCTCCAATGAGCTTTCTCGCCAGCCAAAGGAAGGGCTTCTCAAAGTTGTAGTTACTCTTGGCTGAAATGTCATAGTACTAAATACAAAAAAAGGTTACAGAGAGGGAGCTTGAGTTAGCAGAGATTAAGGTATCTGTCATCCTCTGCAGGTGACACCTCTCATTGTGCATTTGCGGTTTGTGTTCTGAGAAGATGCACTTCGCTCGTTTGACTTACTTTAAACCTATCACCCTAAGATAGGTGCCCACTTTTATTGGAATTGAGAGTTCAGAGTAAGCAGAGTGGTAGGGAAAAATCACTTCAGGAATCATTGCCAACTCAATGAAAGATTGATAGAATATTTTTAGCTCAGGATTGAACTGGGATGGGGGGGTCTTTGAGATTCTCTGAGCTACTTTTCTTGCAAACCTTTCATTGTGAATTTCGTTCTATGTATACTGTGTACAATGACAATAAAGAATTCAATTACCAAAGTAGGTAACACTGATGCTTCCTAGTTGTGTAATGAAACGTCTGCATACATCAATTATGGGTATTATTTTGCTTCAATGACATTACATAATCTATAAAAAGGAAAGAGGGCTTCCCCTCTCCCCAATACAAGAAGCACTTAACAAATGTTTGTTGAATTAAACTGCAGACCTTCCAGAATTAAAGCTGCAAAACAGGCACGTTTGGTAAGGGTGTGTTGTCCCTGGTGCTTTCTGAGCTTAGTGGTTTTCTTGCAGATGTTCCATTACCCAACTGGATAACATCATAACTGCTAGAAGGAAGTGGGATATGTGGAGAAAGTGAGGAGGGGGAGGGGGAGGAGGAGGAGGAAGAAAGATAATGGAAAATGGAAATGTTTCCTGCACACCCATATCATCTTGCACTACTCTTTCTAATGTTTTCAGACACTTGAGGCATTTAAACTATTGGTGGGAAGAATCAACGCAGTGACTACAGGAGCCTCATGTTTGATTTACAGTCTGGCCTTTCCCAACAGCTGACAAATTCATTTTTAGGCGTTAGTCCATTCAAATTCATTATTTAAAACTAGCAAGAAAACCCACTAGTCTGCCACACTATTATCCAAAGTAAGCAGGTTTTTGACAGATAACTACCTGAATCTCAGTCTCTCTCTCTCTCTCTTTCTCCTAAATGTGCCCATCAAGATAGCCTGACTTCCAGGATATATTTCAAATTTCTTGAACATGCTCTGCTCCAGCACTAACAGTATTATTCAGCTAATGGCCTGTTTTATTTCCATATTTAAGGTCTGCACTTACACCCTATTGGCAGCCAGCTGAGCAATGGGTAAATCAAAAGGCTCTATCCCTGTGATTTTGAAGCCGTTTTGATTTGATGGGCCTGGTGCATTTTTAAAAGAGTAAACCATTGATTGCAAGCCACTTCTTTTCATTTGCTTATATATGGAAACTGGAACCTCCCTGAGAACTTCAATTAAACCAAAACAAACAAGCAAGCAAACAAATAAAAACAAAGATAAAAACCAATGGACAAGGAGAGAAGCAACCTAGAAGTAAGGAAAAAAGTTCCAGATAGTGAGAACAATTAACCAGTGGAACAACTTGCCTCCAGAAATTGTGAATGCTCCAACACTGGAGGCTTTTAAGAAGAGACGGGACAGCCACTTGTTATTCAGTGTTCTATAATATAATTCAATACTGCAGTTCTATCCAGCTGCCCAGGAATTCTCTATTTGGCCTCTTAATACTGATGAAGAGGTCAAGATGGGAACGGGACACTTCTTAAATGTGATAAATAAAAATAAAATCAAATAAGATGAACAAACAACAATTTGCTAGGCAAAAGTTACCTCAAAGGTATTGAAAAATTCTACATTACATGAAAATCTATATGACATGAGAAAACTGTAAGGAAGAAAGGTTGTTGCATACAGTCCTCAGAGCTTTGCCAAGACAATTTGGTGAATTCAGAAAACCATGGAAACTTAAATAAATAACAGGCTGTTTGACCCAATACTTAGGTTCACAATACAGAAAGAATAGCAGAGGCGGGTTGCTACCGGTTCACACCGGTTAATGTGAACTGGTAGCTAATTTTATCATTCTTAATGACCGATTCGGCGAACAGGAAAATCCTACCCCTCCCATTTTGGATGCCAGGTAAGTACAGGGCCCATGTGGAGGCTCAGGGAGGGCAAAAAATAGCCCTTCGGAGCCCAGGGAGGGTGAAAAATGGGCCTCCCAGAAATTCTGGAAGGCCGGAAATGGGTCCATTTCCATTTCCAGCCTCCGGAAGGCCCAGGAAGGCTGTTTTTGCCCTCCCGGAGGCTCAAGGAAAACCCGGGGAGGGTGAAAACAACCTTCCTGCTGTGGTACAGGAGGCCAACTAGGCCATGCCCACCATGGCCACACCCACCCAGCAACCAGGCAGAGAATCTACAATTTTTGAAGCCCACCCCTGAACAATAGGATACAATCTGTTTTCAATTTGCTATATGAATTCATATTTGCAGGACGAAGACCTTTTAGTTCCTACAATGAATGTTCTTCCTTCCAATTAAATATGGCCATGTCTCAAACAAACCCAGAAGGGTGATATTTTACCACACACACACACACACAGAGAGAGAGAGAAAATAGGTGAAATTATGCACACATGTGCAATGTATATGTAGCATGGGGATGACTTTAGTAGACAGAGGGAGGTTTCACAAGCAAGGGAGCGATCAAATAAATGATATTTTAGGCCATACCAAAGTAGTAATTTGCAAAAATGACTCAGATAGCCCTCTGCCCTCTTAACTGACATGTAGGTAAAAGAAAGAGGAAAGGAATCAGACTTGCAAGACTCTGTTTTTGTAGCTGTTTTAATAAAAGTAGCTTTAACTTTACACTGTGTCCATTTCTTAGTCTGGTATTCCTTACAGTGCTGACAATGTGCAGGTAATTTATATTAATTCCAGAATGGGAGAAATGGGATGTCAAAATAAAGACTCACGTTATCTCAGAAATCTCCTGTTGATACTTTAGGCCAACTTTTGGCTTGTTTGTTCTACACTGAGTGGAGAGTCTTATAAAAATATAGCAATAGCACTTAGACGTATATGTCACCACATAGTACTTTACAGCCCTCTCTATCCTCAACAATCTAAGTTCTCATTTTACCAGCCTCAAAATATTGAGTCAATCTTGAGTCAGACAGAATTGAACTCCTGGCAGGCAGCAGAATTAGCCTGCAATACTGCATTCTAACAACTGCACCAATATATATATTGCACTGCTTGCACTGGCACGAAGCCGAAAGCACCAGCCTGAGGATGGTGAATGGGACCTCGCCGAAACATCACCAAGATACTCTTAATCTTACACGGGAAAAGACCCAAACACACCTAGACCTACATATATAGAGAAACATATTTGAGTTGTATATACATATATAACATGTATAACATATATATATATTTTCTTA